>VIAB01004128.1:88033-109271 GCA_009801035.1 Oophaga pumilio | reverse complement strand
TGTCACTCTCCACAAGGAGAAACCTTACCCCTTAGACCTCAGAGAAAAAATACATATTTTCATCTTTTACAATTTTAAAATTACAGAAAGGAAAATCGACTGATGCAAAAGTTTTGGCACCCTCCATGGTTTGTACCTAGTAGCACTCCCTATTGAAAGTGCCACATCTTGTAAACACTTTTTGTAGCCAACCAAGAGCCTTTCAGTTCTTGTTTGAGGGATTTTTATCCATTCTTCCTTGTAAAATTCTTCCATTTCTGTGAGATTCCTGGGATTCGTCTTGCATCCTCTGCTAGTTTGAGGTCTAGCCACAGATTTTCAATAATGTTCAGCTTAGGGGACTGTGAGGGCCATTGTAAAATCTTCAGCTCGCGCCTTTTGAGGTCATCTATTGTGGATTTTGACGTGTGTTCAGGATCATTATCCTTTGTAGAAGCCATCCTCTTTTCATCTTCAGCTTTTTTACAGATGGTTTGAATCAATAATTTGTTGAAATTTAATCGAATCCATTCTTTTCTCAAACTGTGAAATGTTCCCCATGCAATTGGCTGCAGCATAACCCCAAAGCATGATCCACCTCCATTCTTAATGGATGACGAGATGTTCTTTTCCTGAAATTCTGTGCCGTTTTTTCTCCACACAAACCTTTGATCATTGTGGCCAAATAGTTATATTTTAACCTCATTAGTCCACAGGACTTGTTTCCAAAATGCATCAGGCTTGTTTAGATATTCTTTTGCATACTTCTAACACTGAATTTTATGGTGAAGACTCATGGGAGTCTTCCATGAAGGCCATATTGGTGCAGGTGTCTCTGAACAGTAGAACAATGTACCACAACACCAGAGTCTTCTAAATCTTTCTGAAGTTCCTTTGCAGTCAAGCAGGAGTTCTGATTTGCCTCTCTAGCAATCCTACGAGCACCTCTCATTGAAAATTTGCTTGGTCTTCCAGACTTTATCTTGTCCTCCTGTTAACTGCATTTTTCTTAATTATACTGTATTTTGAACTGAGGAAAGGGTAACTTGACAATGCTTGTCTATCTTCTTATAGCCTTCGCCTAGTTTGTGGGCCTCCACCATTTTCAGAGTGTTAGGCAGCTGCTTAGAAGAAGCCATAGTTGCTGTATTTTGGCACAAGGTTAGAGGAGGCTGGATTTTTAGAAAGCTGGGAAATTTACATCACCTTGCCTTTCCTAGCTATGATAGTGAAAAATACATAACCCTAACAGGCTAATAAAGGTCTGA
Organism: Oophaga pumilio; assembly: GCA_009801035.1. Taxonomy (NCBI): domain Eukaryota; kingdom Metazoa; phylum Chordata; class Amphibia; order Anura; family Dendrobatidae; genus Oophaga; species Oophaga pumilio. The sequence continues at coordinate 108,024 of VIAB01004128.1, read as the reverse complement.
AACCTTGGTTAAACCTATAGGAGCACACGAAACTCAAAGGGTGCCCAAACTTTGGCATCTACCCATTTGCATATGCCCATGAAAAAAATATATATTTTTTTTTCCAAAAATACAAATTAAATGTGTAATCTTTAACTTCAGGCCTTCTAGAGATCATTCCATCTTCAACTTGCTTAAGTTTCACAATAACAGTAATTTTGACCAGGGGTGCCCAAACTTTTACATGCCACTGTATACATACGTATGTACAGTATTGCAGCCACACACACAGAAGAACAAACAAATCAATTTGGGAACAAATCAAGCCAGACATGTCATTTGAAGCAAGCATGACTAAGCTATGACTTGTCTGCTTTGTATACTTCATACAAAGAGAACAATCACAGGAGAAGGACATCATGGTCAGAAGAATAGAACGCACAAGGCGTATAGGAAGACCAGCAACCCGGTGGCAAAGAGGAAGACCAGCAACCCGGTGTCAAAGAGGAAGACCAGCAACCCGATGGTGAAGAGGAAGACCAGCAACCCGATGGTGAAGAGGAAGACCAGCAACCCGATGGCAAAGAGGAAGACCAGCAATCCGATGGCAAAGAGGAAGACCATCAACCCGATGGTGAAGAGGAAGACCAGCAACCCGATGGCAAAGAGGAAGACCAGCAACCTGGTGTCAAAGAGGAAGACCAGCAACCCGATGGCAAAGAGGAAGACCAGCAACCCGATGGTGAAGAGGAAGACCAGCAACCCAATGGCATAGAGGAAGACCAACAATCCGATGGCAAAGAGGAAGACCAGCAACCCGATGGTGAAGAGGAAGACCAGCAACCCGATGGCGAAGAGGAAGACCATCAACCCGATGGTGAAGAGGAAGACCAGCAACCCGATGGCAAAGAGGAAGACCAGCAACCCAATGGTGAAGAGGAAGACCAGCAACCCATGGTAAAGAGGAAGACCAGCAACCCGGTGGTGAAGAGGAAGACCAGCAACCCGATGGCTTGATACAATCAGGATAACGGCGGGGAAGACCCTGGTGGACCTCTCTAGGCTTGGACAAGATCGATCTTCCTACAGATCGTTCATCTATCAAGAAGCCATGGCTCGAGACTAAGCCGAAAGACGTTTAAGAAGAAAATTGCAACCACAATACTTTTACTATCGATATAGCGGTTTCATTTCCCATCAATGAACCTTGTATTAACCTTGCATATTTCTTATTTTTTACTTCAATGTCCAACCATCCATGACAAGTATTACATCTTAGTAAACAAGAGCAGTCAACGTTGTTCCAGCAAATGCAATATTTCCTTTTTAGGTTCTATTTTAATCTTTCATGTTCTTCTATTCATTCACCAGGAGTCTCAGAAGGCAGAAAACATCAATTAAGCTCGCAGATTGACACTTGGGTGGCCCAGCTTTCTGTGATAACCCTGTGCTCAGAGATAGCTGGAAAGTTCTAAGACCTTGGTAAGCTGTTGAAGGACTCTACCGCTCATACCACATTAGATATCATCAGATGTTTCTTTTACTGCAGTTAGTGGGTGATTTTCATTATAATATCCAGCCCACATCAAAGGAGGAGACACGACATGCGCAGTACATGTACGGCGCATGTCGTGAAGGGGTTAAGAGTCTGGGAAACTTATCTTTCAATGCTTTCTTTTTTTCATTAGTCTGCTAACAAAGAAAGACATAGGAGGAAGTTTTTAAAGGAAATCTGTCAGCATGTTTTTCCTTTGTAATCTAAAGGCAACATAATGTAGGGACTGAGAGCCTGATTCCATCAATGTGTCACTCACTGGCCTACATGTTGCTGTTTCAATAAAATCAGTGTTTTATCAGCAGTAGGTTATCGCTACAGGACTAGGTGTCTCTTGTTTCCTAGTCAACTCCTCTGTGTAACCAAATCCCCATCACTGATTGGCAGCTTTCTGCCTATGCACAGTGAACACAGCAAGCTGCCAATCAGTGGTGTGGGTGGCGTTATACAGAACTCAGAATTCAGAGAACTGCTAGATCAGCAGCAGAGAAAACAGTGGTTTTATCAAACCTATGGCAAGCAGCCCAATAAGTGACACATCACTAGAATCAGTGTTTCTGCTCCTACATTATGCTGTTCTCAGATTAAGCAACAAAAACCTGGTGCCAGATTCCCTTTAAGATGATCGTTACATCTTGCAGGACATTTTTATTTATTTGTTTGCTTGTTTCTCATCTTTATTTCCAAGCTTTTATGATAATCTAGGGAAGATTTAATATCTCATTTTCCAGGTGTCTGCTTATTATATTAGGAATTTTGCGATGACTATTATTTTATCACTTTTGCTTATGCTACATTTTTCTTTTTATAAGGTTACCATTATATAGATGGTTACAGAACAGCATTAATACCTCTAGGTGATTTGGGATAAGTTTTATGTCTATTTTTTTCTATGTGACCTTTTAATTATGCAGACTCATTTTTAGCCAGACAAGGAAACTGCTGTAACTAGTAGACTGTGATGTAGCAATCTCTCCCCCTAGTGGACAAAAAGTACATAACACTTTTCAGGTATTTTGTATGTTATCGTTTTATCTTTATGCAGCTAATATTGTGAGCATTACGGTTGCAAAGTTGCCCGAAAAAGGTTACAATATGTTGACAAGAATGCTTGTCTGGTGGTTTATAATGATATGGATTAATAGGTCATGTGTAAATCCATCTGGCTTGTCTTCCCTAGGAGAATGAGCTCAATACAAGATGAATCGTGGCTTTTACCAGTAAGTATAGGAATTATGCAAAATATCTCTGTAAAATAATAAGGCTTCTGTATACTAACCTCTCTAACCGGCATTGTTCCAGTGAGAGAGCAGCAGGCCTCACTTCCTCTGAATGTATGTGATTTGTCTGGTGGAAGATAGAAAGAGGCCAGCACTGATTGGCAGCAGGGATCGTGTGACATTGTCATGCAATCCCCAGGAACGTATCAGGAACACCGCACTGCACTTGCTCACTGAGCCAGTTTCCGTGTCCTGAGTAAAACACACTGTGCCCAAAGATACCTGTGGAGCGGAGTAGCAGCGGTGAAGATGTGTGCTTCAGACAAACAGGACTGCTGGGGTGTGGCCTAAGCTCCAGAGAGCTAGCAGTTGAGGGAAAACTCCTAGAAGGGTAACTACAGGAGAAAGTTACCAAAGGGCATAGACAGAACGGATAGTCAGGACGTACCCAAGAGGTCATACACGGAGAGGGCAGCTCAGTACAAGGGAAGCAGGCAGAGGGTAGTCAGGACGTACCCAAGGGGTCATACATGGAGAGGACAGCTCAGTACAAGGGAAGCAGGCAGAGGGTAGTCAGGACGTAGCCAAGGGGTCATACACGGAGAGGACAGCACAGTACAAAGGGGGCAGGCAAAACTTGTAACAGGGACAAAACCAAATCAGAACCAGACAGACGTAACGTAACACAGGCACAAAGCACTGGCACAACAGGGTCAAACACACTCGGCCAAGGGTCAGAGTAAAGGCTACAGGGAATGGCCCCACAATGAGGCTATAAGAAGCCTCCCAGAATCCCAGAGTGAGGCCATCCAGATTAACCACTGAACTACCTGATCCCACAAACTCCATAGACCATGACAGAAAGCCAGTGCCAACACCACTGGAACAGCAGCGGCATCGGAGATGATGATACAGTTATTGTTATTATTTTACAAAGGGATTGAGAAAGGGTTGTCCAAGTACTGGGCAACCACTTTAAAGAGGTTGTCTGGTGAAAACATGTTAGCATAGGTAGGTGATATCTTATTGATCGTTAGGGGTCTGACCACTGGGACCCGCACTGATTGGCACAAAGGAAAACTTTTTTCCTCAATGGGGCACATTATATCATTTAAAATGGAGCAGCACTGCAAAAGCCAAATTGGCAATAAATGGAGCGGTGCTCGAGCATTATAATGAGCATAAACTTCCTCGTTTTGCCGATTGTGTCACAGCAGCTGGAATCACAACAATCATAGAATCATAGAATGGTAGAGTTGGAAGGGACCTCCTGGGTCATCTGGTCCAACCCCCTGCTCAAAGCAGGATTCACTAAATTATCCCAGACAGATGTCTGTCCAGCCTCTGTTTGAAGACTTCCATTGAAGGGGAACTCACCACCTCTTGTGGCAGCCTGTTCCACTCATTGATCACTCTGTCAAAAAGTTTTTTCTAATATCTAATCTGTGTCGCCTCCCATTCAGTTTCATCCCATTGCTTCTAGTCTTTCCGTGTGCAAATGAGAATAAAGATAATCCTTCTACAATGTGACAGCCCTTGAGATATTTGTAGACAGCTATTAAGTCACCTCTCAGTCTTCTTTTTTGCAAGCTAAACATTCCCAAATCCTGTAACCGTTCCTCATAGGACATGGTTTGCGGACCGAACACCATTCTGGTCGCTCTTCTCTGAACTTGCTCCAGTTTGTTGATGTCTTTTTTAAAATGTGGTGCCCAAAACTGGACACAGTATTCCAGATGAGGTCTGACCTAAGAGGAGTAGAGGGCAATAATGACTTCACGTGATCTAGACTGTATGCTTCTGTTAATACATCCCAGAATTGTATTTGCCTTTTTTGCTGCTGCATCACACTGTTGACTCATGTTCAGTCTGTGATCTATTAGTATACCCAAGTCTTTTTCACATGTGCTGTTGCTTAGCCCTATTCCTCCCATTCTGTATACGCTTTTTTCATTTTTATTTCCCAGATGAAGTACTTTGCATTTTTCCCTGTTAAAAACCATTCTGTTAGTTGCTGCCCACTGCTCCAATTTATTTATATCTTTTTGAATTCTCTCTCTCTCTTCTCTAGTATTAGCTACCCCTCCTAGCTTTGTGTCAATAAGTTATCACCGAAGAACCCCTTCAAATTCAGGCACCCGAACCTGTATTGCTGATTCTGCACCACCAATCCATAGCAAATTACAGAATACGTGGATGTGTTTTTCAAAACCCCATCTACATGTAGTTAAAAAAAAAAAAAAATTCCTGTGAAAAAACAAGTAGGCTACAGATTTGTAAATCCTCACACTCTAAATATTCTGTAAAGCCATGGATTTTTACAACAGATTTCATCACTTTAACACGAAGAGACGAGTTTCCTCTAGAAGTCTTCCTCTGACGACCAGGGGAATTTCGTAACCGGAACGTTTTATTAGGGTTAACAGGAGTAAGCAAGAGGAACTCACAACATGACAGACCTTTTTGCATGCTTTCGATCGTAGGTCTGTGTGTCATTTGCCTAAGGTATCTAACGTTGATTTCGATTTGCTTACTTATTTGGTTAGGATGTAGCAGGTGCTGCTGGTTGTGAGACCATCCTTGGCTCAGGGTAGTGCAGGACAACCTGGCAAGAATGGTGGAGTCAATTGGTCCTCACTAAGTATCTTATCTTTATTTGTTTTCTGTTTTGGTAGCAATAAAGAATTGGTTTTATGTGATGAAGGATAGGATGATTAGTTTTTGGATGGACATGCAGTTAAACAGGTAGAAAATCCTTTGTGGTCCAATTTGTTGGCAGGTCTTGCCTTTTTGCACCACTTCGAATTGAGTTGGGTGGCTGGTGGACACAGACAGAAGAGGCCCCTGTGGAAGAACAGTATATGGGCCCTTTGCAGCACATCCACGCATCATAATGCACAATTCCACTTGTTTTTGAGGTGGATATAGACCACTTTACCTCTGCCACACAGATTGCACCAAAGATGTGTCCCCCTTGGTTGCAATTTGATATTTGGTTTGGTGCAAAACATGTACTAAATGTGAATTATTTCTCTCTCTCGGATCACTTGTGGTCTTTCCTTTGTCAAGTAGAATTTATAATGTTAGTTAAGAACTAGGCTGACCATTCAATTTGGAAGAGTCTCTACAAGTATTGGGAGATATGGTTGAATCTAGCAGGTAGCGCTTTCCCAGGAGGTGACGCAAGTTATCTGGAGGCTACTTTGGGCATCTGGATATCAGTCGCTATGGTAGGTTGGTAAAGGTTTAGCAGACAAGGTTTTTGGGCTGAAACTTTGGAAATTCAAAGATGCTACAAAAAAGCCTGTGGTCAGATAGATTTTAAACCCTTTACCAACCTATGACGTATAGATAGATAGGTTGTGTCCCGGCATTTGATGCAGGCTCCGGCACCGAGCCAGCATATTTTACGGTACAGGACAGCTGATTTGATCAGCTGGCATGTGCCCCTAACAGCCGTGGGTGGAATCGTGATCCACCCACTGCTGTTAACATGTTAAATGCTACTGTCAATCTCTGACAACAGCATTTAACACGATAGAGCTGAAAGCAGATCACAAACCCCGCCCATCGGTGGCCCTGTCACATAATCAAGGGGCGCGGATGGGTTGGCATGATAACAGGGGGTTTGCAGAAGACCTCCGTGCTTGTCATTGCTGATATGCTATGAACGCTGGCCCAATGACTATTGAAGCAAGTAAAAAGTACAAAAATAATTTTTAAAAAATATTAAAAAAATTTAAGAAATATTAAAGTGCAAATCACCCTTTTGCTCTACTCAAAATAAGACAATGAAAAAAAAAAAAATTCACATATTTGGTAGCACTTCATTCAAAATTGCCCGATCTATCAAAGCATAAAGTAAATTAATCCAATCGGTAAACGACGTAACGAGAATAAAAATCAAAACACCAGAATTTTTTTAGTCTACGAAACACTCCAATAAAATGCAATAATAGGCGATCAAAACATATCTACCCCAAAATGTAATCAATACAAACATCAGCTCGACATGCAAAAAATAAGCCCTGACCCAGCCCCAGATCCTAAATAATAGGGTCTCAGAAAATGGTGACTTTTTTTACAATTTTTTTTTCACCACCTAAATAAAAAAATAACCTTTACATGTTTGGTATCTGCGAACGCATAATCACCTGAAGAATCATAATGGCAGGTCAGTTTTAGTATTTAGTGAACAATGTAAAAACAAAAATCTATTGTGGAATTGCACATTTTTTGCAATTTCACCTCCCTTGGAAGTTTTTTCCCATTTTCCGGTACAATATATGGTAAAATGAATGGTGTTATTAAAAAGTACAACTTGTCCCGCTAAAAGAAGCTTTCACATGGTCGTATTGATGGAAATATTATAAAAAAAAAGTTACGGATCTGGGAAGAAGAGGAGCAAAAAACCCGAAAATGCAAAAATGGAAAATCCCAAGGTCGTGAAGGAGTTAAAAGTAAGAGTGCAAAAAAAGTATTAGATTTCCTTTTTGTTGTTCGAGTGTAATTTGGAGTTCACGGTGATTTTATTTTCTGATCTGTATGAAGTAAAGTTATTTAAGGCATCTTTCTCCTTGGCCTTGAAATTGGCTTTTAGAAGAGGCAAACTGGTGGTTCCTACTGGTCATACAGGGTTGAAATCCGGTGATGATTTGGTGTTCCATAATATCCTCAGATTGAGAATTTGCAGATGGAAGATGGACAGAGCAAGTAGAGGAGCGTGGTTAACCATTCAGATGGTAGGGCGTTCTTAGTGTCCATATGTTTTGGTGAGGGATTTCTAGCTTGAGATGTTTTCTACTTGATGCTAATGAGCTTGGAATTCTCTTCTCGCATAGGATTGGCAATGGAGGCAAATGCACTAGGTATGGGGAAAGTGTATATTTAGCACTTTAACAGGTGGTCTTCTGTTGGTCATTATTTTATGTCTGCTCTTATTTGGTCTTCTTCAAGATTTTCCCTTATCATATTCCTGCATTCATGTCTGGAGAGACATTCATTTACTGGGTGGCTTGTCAAGTGAAACTTTGCCCACTGTGTCCCAGTTTGGATTTATCATCTGCGGAGGAACATTGGCATGGAATCAGGGGTTTACAGTGGTAGAATTGTTACCTAAGTTGATAGCTTTTAATCAGTGTGCCAAACCTACCAGTGCTTTTTTATTCATACTGGTCAGGCTAGTCAATTGACCAATCTGGGTCAAGTTCACTCCTCCATGTGAAAAAATTGCATTTCAGTCTGGTCCGATCTTCTACCCAGAAGAGTATTGAGGCTTCCACAAAGCTATAGAAAGATTAAGTAAGATGTTAAATGTCGTTTTTTTCCATTTTGAAAAAGTATTTGAAAGAGTTGTGATATGACACGTGATATTGGACAGGGATAGTTGGGAAGTTCAGCATGCTGATGGAGTTCATTTCATGATATAAGCATCAATATCCCCATATCAGGCCTTCAATATGGGCTTGAGAAGGTTCTGTCGTTGCTCATGATGATGGTCAGAATACTGAATAAGTGTCTAAATATTTCCTCCTTGGTGGGGTTGTGGCCCTGAATGGAGAAGAAAGGTACCATTTTATGTACCATCATATATATTTGTTACTCAAATTTTACTGCTTTTTTTAACTATCCACAAAAAACTGACCAACAGAATAAAGCAAGTGAGAGCAGGTGCAAGCTGCTATGACCGTATAATATAGAAACCAAAGAATACAACAATCTCTTTAAGAGCAAAGATGGAAAACATTGGTCCCCAGGAGCGTAATGATCGCTACCATGACCAGGCCCCTTGCAGGAGGGAGGCCCACAGACAAAAGGGCAAATTTCAACTGGATGTGCTCTCAAGAATGCATGTTCAGCTGAAATGCATTGCAGTAAAGGTAACCAGGGGCCCATTTACATACAAGGTGCAGCTGATGTTGGCTTGCAAGTCACTGTTGGTGCATGGCAGTGATGCTATATGTTGGCCGTCACTTGCATGCTGAAGTCAGCTGTCAGCTTCTGCACCAGCTACAGAAAAAGACACCAGGTGACGCAGGACCAGAGGAAGGTAAGTAGAATGGTTTATTTTTTTATGAGCTAAAGAACAGCGGCATAATGAGGAACATATTTACTAGAAAGGAGCCCAGGATGAGGAACATACAGTGGGTTCGTAAAATATTCAGACCCCTTTAAATTTTTCACTCTTTGTTTCATTGCAGCCATTTGGTAAATGCAAAAAAGTTTATTTTTTTCTCATTAATGTACACTCTGCACCCCATCTTGACTGAAAAAAAACATAAATACAGAACGTTTTGCAAATTTAATAAAAAATAAAAGCTGAAATATCACATGGTCATAAGTATTCAGACCCTTTGCTCAGTATTGAGTAGAAGCACCTTTTGAGCTAGTACAGCCATGAGTCTTCTTGGGAATGATGCAACAAGTTTTTCACACCTGGATTTGGGGATCCTCTGCCATTCTTCCTTGCAGATCCTCTCCAGTTCCGTCAGGTTGGATAGTGAACGTTGGTGGACAGCCATTTTCAGGTCTCTCCAGAGATGCTCAATTGGGTTTAGGTCAGGGCTCTGGCTGGGCCAGTCAAGAATGGTCACAGAGTTGTTCTGAAGCCACTCCTTTGTTATTTTAGCTGTGTGCTTAGGGTCATTGCCTTGTTGGAAGGTGAACCTTCGGCCAAGTCTGAGGTCCAGAGCACTCTGGAAGAGGTTTTCATCCAAGATATCTCTGCACTTGGCCGCATTCATGTTTCCTTCAATTACAACCAGTCGTCCGTTCCCTGCAGCTGAAAAACACCCCCATAGCATGATGCTGCCACCACCATGTTTCACTGTTGGGATTGTATTGGGCAGGTGATGAGCAGTGCCTGGTTTTCTCCACACATACCGCTTAGAATTATCACCAAAAAGTTCTATCTTCGTCTCATCAGACCGGAGAATCTTATTTCTCATAGTCTGGGAGTCCTTTATGTGTTTTTTTAACAAACTCTATGGGGGCTTTCATATGTCTTGCACTGAGGAGAGGCTTCCGTTGGGCCACTCTGCCATAAAGACCCGACTGGTGGAGGGCTGCAGTGATAGTTGACATTGTGGAACTTTCTCCCATCTCCCTACTACATCTGTAGAGATCAGCCACAGTGATCTTGGAGTTCCTCTTTACCTCTCTCATCAAGGCTCTTCTCCCACGATTGCTCAGTTTGGCTGGATGGCTAGGTCTAGGAAGACTTCTGGTGGTCCCAAACTTCTTCCAATAAAGGAATATGGAGGCCACTGTGCTCTTACAAACCTTGAGTACTTCAGAAATTCTTTTGTAACCTTGGCCAGATGTGTGCCTTGCCACAATTCTGTCTCTGAGCTCCATGGCCAGTTCCTTTGACCTCATGATTCTCATTTGGTCTGACATGCACTGTGAGCTGTGAGGTATTATATAGACAGGTGTGTGCCTTTACAAATCAAGTCCTATCAGTTTAATTAAGCATAGGTGGACTCCAATGAAGAAGTAGAACCATCTTAAGGAGGATCATAAGGAAATGGACAGCATGTGACTTAAATGTGAGTGTCTGAGCAAAGAGTCTGAATATTTATGACCATGTGATTTTTCAATTTTTCTTTTTCAGTAAATTTGCAAGAATTTCTACATTTCTGGTTTTTATCAGTAAAGATGGGGTGCAGAGTGTACATTAATGAGAAAAAATTGAACTTTTTTGCATTTACCAAATGGCTGCAATGAAACAAAGAGTGAAACATTTAATGGGGTCTGAATACTTTCTGAACCAACTGTATATATCAAGAAGGAGCCAAGGATGGGGACCTATAAACCAGTAACACCAGGATGAACCCAGGATAGGTGACATATATACCAGAATAGGGGACATACAGTATAAACCAGGATGGGGGACATATGTACCAGGATGAGGGACATATATACCTGGAAGGGCCCCAGGAAGTGGGACATTAGTACAGGATGAGGCTCACCTGAATTAGACACCGCTAGTAATGAATTTGACAAACAGCAGTAACCATGCTATTATCCCTCCCCAGCTCTGCCCACTTTGTCATAGCTGGACGAAAATAGCGTGGGATTGCAAAAACAAAATCACAAAATTTTAGTGCAGCCTCAAATTGCGCCAAAACTTTGCTAGTTTTCAAACATTTTTACTCCATAATTTAGGCATAAAAGCTTTTGATGCATTGGGCCCTCTGAATACATGAAAATTGGACAGCATGACTACTATTTAGAATCCACTATAAAAATGAAGATACTTTGCGCACAAAGTGGCCAATTCATGTGAGCCCACCAGCCATGACAAGGCAACTCTTCTTTGATGGGACCCTAAACCTAATTTTTATCAAACATGCATACAAATTTAAAGGGCAGATAAGAATCAGCACTATTTAAAAGCAGCCTTAGGCTAATGGGAGGCAAGAACTTGGCTGGTGGGCTCTCATTAATTGGCCAATCTGTGCACTAAATGCTTTCATTTTGTAAGTATTTTCTATATAGCAATAATGCCGTCCAAATGTGATATATTCAGTGTCTGATTATATCTTATATCTGCCTTTTGACTCTATTTACAGGTGCTTCTCACAAAATTTGAATATCATCAAAAAGGTAATTTATTTCAGTTCTTCAATACAAAAAATGAAACTCATATATTCTATAGAGTCATTACACACAGAGTGATCTATTTCACGTGTTTATTTCTGTTAATGTTGATGATTATGGCTTACAGCCAATGAAAACCCCAAAGTCATTATCTCAGTAAATTAGAATACTTTATAACACCAGCCTGAAAAATGATTTTAAAATCCAAAATGTTGTCCTACTGGAATGTATGTTCAGTAAATGCACTCAATACTTGGTCAGGGCTCCTTTTGCATCAATTACTGCATCAATGCGGCATGGAGGCAATCAGCCTATGGCACTGCTCAGGGATTATGGAAGCCCAGGTTGCTTTGATAGCAGACTTCAGCTCATCTGCATTGTTGGGTCTGGTGCCTCTCATTTTCCTCTTGATAATACCCCATAGAGAATCTATGGGGTTAAGGTCAGGCGAGTTTGCTGCCAATCAAGCACAGTGATACTGTTGTGTGTACACCAGGTATTTGTACTTTTGGCAGTGTGGACAGGTGCCAAGTCCTGCTGGAGAATGAAATTTCCATCTCCAAAAAGCTTGTCGGCAGAGGGAAGCATAAATGTTATGAATGTGCTAGAGATGGTTTCTGAGCAGAGGCTCCCTCTGGTGGTTACAGACAGTACTGAACCTTTCAGCGAGGAGTGGCAATCTGGAATCACGGACTGGTCTGATATAAGGGAGGTTCCCTCCCATGATGGTTGCCGGTGATCAATTGTTCTTGTCTCAATTGTGGTTCCTGGTTCATTTGGAAGTTTGCTGGAGTCTTGCCTGCATCTCCTGCTTTCAAATAAGATATTTTTTGCTTTTCTTTTTGTGCTTGCTTTTTGCATTGTTTTCTGCACTTTTGCTTTTTCCTGTTTTTTCAGCGGCTGCGGCTTGGTTTTTGTTCACACTGATATCTGATTTAGTGGGTGGCGAGATCGTGTGATCTCAGTATTTTTGTAATCAGAATTGTTGGATTTTTGTAGGGTTTTCTGGGTTGCAGAAAGTAATCTCTCCTGTCCTATCCTATTTAGTCAGCTTGTGGCCCCAGCGTTTGCTCAGTCTATTTTCTGCCTATGTTTGTGTTTTCATCTTGTCTAACCGCCATTATATGTTTGGGGGCTTCCTATTTTCTTTGGGGATCTGCTCCGGGGCAGATAGCTTTCATCTTACTGTTATGAATGTGCTAGAGATTACTTTCTTAGCCTACTGAAACAGACTAAGGGACCTTTTTAATGGAAGCCTATGCAACATTAACAAAAATAAACACTTGAAATAGATCACTTTAACTTTTTGATGATATTCTAATTTTGTGAGACGCATCTGTATCTATCCAGAGATAGAAAAATAAAAGCAGCACTTTTCATGCATAGATGGGGTTGCAAAGTCCCAAGTTCACACTAACCTCTTTTATACATTGTTCAAATTGGCCATTAAAAATCCATATTTGCACAGTTATTTGGAGTGCTGCCTCCTTTCTCTTACTATATTCTATTGCACAAATTGAGTATATGTCCAAGAGCCTTGCTCCCACTATTAACTACTGTATTTTTAGTGCTGCTACATTGTATTTGTTTTGTTTATCTATTATCCATTTATCTATCTATTATCTATCTATATATTATCTATTTATCTATCATCTATCTATCTATTATCTATCTATCTATCTATCTCTCTGAGTCTATTCATCCATCATTATCAGATTTTCAGTCTCTTTCACAAATTCATCTACAACCAGCCCCATTCCCAATAAACTCAGAAAATAATATAGTGCAATATTAATTCAGTTCTGTCTTCATCTTTCTCAGAGTTTCAGACTTAATGATCCATGTTATAACTAAAACTGTTTGCTGGTTCAGTGCTGTAACCACGACCTATAATTATTACATGCTATCTGGATGATGGGTAATACTATTGTATTTTGTTACACACTTAAACATCTGTCCAGTGAGCAAAGCATTCATCAGTGCAAGTATCATCTCCGCACCATTAAACCTCTCCAATACCAGGACAAATTCTGGCTACCGGCAATCAAATAAATCAAATCAGTTTTCATGTAATAGATCGATCTTCAAAATAAAGCGATGACAAGTTTCCACAGGAAAATGATGCGGAAGCATAGGTTAAATGTATTGCTTCCCGGCAGCGAGACTGATCCTGGTGTTAAAAAAAGTTGGCGTGTCTAGAATAGTGATGGGCGAGCCTGAACAGTAAAGTTTGGGGTCCATACTGAACACTTAGTGTCTGTGCATGGAGCCTCAACATGGACTTCTCCAGGATGTCTGTGTTACTGTTCGGATTCGGCAGCCTGAATATCAGGTGTTTCCCACACTTACATCTGCGTGACAGTGCAAGAAACACCGGCAGCTCTCATCGGCAGTAAGTTCTTTACCGCTGGTCAGAGCGCTATGGCTCCCACACTGTCAGATGACAGCATGTGAGCCAGCAGCTGTGATCAGGGTAAAAAAGTTACCCCCAGTACAGGCGTCGGCTGATGCGAGTACTACTCTCATCATCCTACACTTTCTCTCACTTATAGCAGTGATTGCAGGCGAGGCTGATGAGAGTATTTATCAGCCGGCGCCTATGCAATAAATAAATACATACATAATTTAACAAAATGGCATGGGTCCTCCTCTATTTTTGATAACCAGTGCAGATTAAACTGACAGCTGCAGGCTGTAGCCCCCAGCTGTCAGCTTTATATTGACTGGTTATCAAAAATAGATGCATCCCCACACCATATTTTTTAATTATTTAAATATATAATAAAAAAACCTGCATGGACATTATTTTCATGTGATGGGAGGCCAGGGCACAGATGCCACGGTGTCCACATCCATAACTACTGCCCTGGCCCTCCCTCACAGACTCACGCAATAGACTTGCATTGAGCATGATGGATTCTAGTCATATTCTGTCCGGGAGTATGCATATCGCATACCTGGGGTCAGGTGACAGGCATTCCCAACTCTGACACCGCACTGCGCACTGTGAGGATTCACATAGATTGAGTGCAGACTTGTCATTTTAGATAGGACAACCCTTAGACTTACATGTGATTATATTCTAGTTTATTAGAATTTTATAGTCTGAACTTTAGCTGTGCTTCTAAGAATTTCATTGGGGTGTAATAATTTTTGTAACATGGTCTTGAATGAATGTAAGAAATATACTTTTTTGGGGGTGCAAAATAACAAATCTTGTTTGCAATCAATGGCCCACATCTGTGGAAGTATTTAGTAGTAGTATCCAGTGTAGGACTGAGGTGCCAAGGGCCCACCAGTAACATTGACCTTGGGGGGGAGGGCACTTTTCACCTGTATGCAAATATTATACTACAGTTGTTCACAAGTTTACCTCTATCTCTATATAATAATAAACTGAGTAGTTTGGTTAATGAATGATGAGATGTTCCTTTTTTGTACAGGATGAATCAAGTGAATTAGGTAAAGTACTGCCCCTAAACTGAGGTTGGAGGCCCACCGGGAAATTCCCCTGTTTATCCTGTGGCCAGTCCAAGCGTGGTAGTATCCCATAGATATTGTGTTTTCTGAAAGGAAACTAAATGCTTTCAAACAAATCTGAGGTGTAATTATTTATGCTGAGCACTGTATTTACGGCAACCACTCTATAGAAGTCCAGCTGTATTGTTCAAGAAGCATTCCTCCCATCAAAATTGTTATCCTTTTAATATATTGCAGTCATCATATTATATAGCACTGTGTAATTACAATTGCTCATGTTGCCTTTCTACCCAGCTAATTATTCTGTTTTCCATTAGGTCTATGACATCACATGATTGAAAACGGACTAGAGGAACTGGACGAGAAATCCTTGGGACTGATAGAAACAGTAAATATAGGGATAGTCCAGGAGGAATGGATGGTAATACTGAAAAGGTATTATATTAAGGAAACAAGGCATAAGAAGTGTTGTGCCCAATACTGTGACAAACTGGTTGTCTTCTGAGCCTCCAGAAGATGGAGGCCTTAAGACAGAGGAGGACTGCAACCTACAAGTGAGTGTGAATCACCCCATACCTGACAGCACATTAGGACACGACTTTTCTAGTGGCAGTGCGTTTTGGAGCAACAGCTCGACCACGGCCCTTGGTCACTTTACAACAAGGATGAGAGGAAAGCATCTAAAGCTTCTGATGAGATAGGGTTTATATTTCATATTATACCAGTGTATTAGTTTATATCGAGGAGGCTACTGACAGCGAAAGGTCCCTCTGCGGGATTTGTATGTGTTCCCCTGCCCCTCGCCATTTAAAAGGCCTTACCTGCATGTACGCGTGAACGTTTTTATAAAGTAGAATACCATTTAGATCTATTGAAAGAGAAAATCCTCCTATACTTAGGAGTGCTAAAGTGTTTGTCTGCTTGTTACAGATCATAGTTCTAGAAAAAAAAATATTAACTATGCAACGGAATTCATTGAGCACAAACTGAGGCCAGAGAGGTCTCAGCATCCTGAATCAGAGCAAGATAATATATGATCAGAGGGAAAGAAAATAGGATGGTGATAGTAGCGTCCTTATTGGCAAACAAGCAAAGCCTCTCGGCTTCCCTCTCCGGCTGAACATGCGGCATATCCGCCCCTGAGTATATAGTTGAACTATACTAGAGTCACTTATGGGATAAAAAGCTGTATACATTGGGGCCAATTCAGATACATGGGCTGAATAATTAATAATTGGTCTCCCAGAGTGAGGAGCTGCTCTCCAGTCTGACTAATGGATACCAACTCAAAGACCACTCAGAATTTTGATGGTACTTGGGTATTTAAGAAAATGTTTCCTGAAACAGATAAGCACTAAACTCAAAAACTTGGATTGTATCAGAACTTTCCATTAGATGGCAGCATATTCACATGGATAAAAGTAGGGACCCAAACTGTTTTACACCATAGATGCGTACTAACTGTAATATCACAAATGTGAAATGTAAAAAAAAAAACATAATGATAAAATCTTTCAATGATATTAAAAAAATATCTTAATTCTAAACTTTTTGCCTCTACTGCACAGGCACTCTTTTTTTTCAAAAGGTCATTAATCTTATTTTTTTCTATTCATGTAAAGTGCAATATTCTTTTATTATTGTAATTGCTGTTCTCGAGGAATATGGTAATAAGATAGGAAAGTGGTTCACATGAGTTCTATTCAGGTTGCAGTAAACAGTAAAGTTCGGGGTCCGTTCCTGAAGCCTAACAGACCCCGAACAAAGACTTCTCCTAGAAGTCCGTGTTACTGTTCGAACTGTTCCGAACAAAGCTTGCTAAAGAATGCAGAACATCCAATCAACCAGCTTTTTTTGTATGGGCACGTCCGGCCCCATCACAGCCATGTCAAGTATTCACAACTCGGCATATGCTGTCTGTGATAGGCGGTAAGATCATTACCGCCGGTCAGAGTCGCTGTTCCCACTTAGTGCGTGCACCAGATGGCAAAATACATATAGGTAAATAAGGGTGTCTATATTGATGGTATATAATAAGTACATAGGGAATATGCCGCTACAGCCATAAATCAATTCCAACATATATTATCAAACTGTAGCACCGACTACCTGCTTCAAATATATACAGACATATGTACATACACAATGAACTCTTACAGCATAATGGCAGTGTGAGGGTGATCTCTTAAAGTGAGATCTTAGTGATTGCCTGTTCCTGACCAAATATGAGCCAAGTGCACGCTTAGAGGAAAGAATGTATCGAATACACAGAGTCAGATACACACTCCTCTCTCAGCAAAGGCTTGCACACAACTGAAACTTTATTCTCAGGACAAAAGACTGTACAACAGTCAGGAAAAGGGTGTCACACAATCTTCTGAGCAGCCGGTGTCAGGCTGTGATAGGTCCATTCCAGCTTCACTTCCATATATGGTGTCTTGTTGTATCTCAGTGTCTTCACTCCTGCATTCCAAGGATCCCTTCCAGGGTTTTACTCAGGACACAGAGCCATCTTGCTACACCATATCTGAACTGACTTATATAAGGTTTAATAATTGATTTCATTAGCCATTCTCTCCTTCAAAACAGTAAAATCCTATTTTAAAAAAAACAACATTAAATTCTAGATAGAGGAGTGCGCTACAATAGTGAAGCAATTCATTACAAATAAAGTGCACATAGGCTACAAACTTTCATGTCCTCCCCAATACAGGACGAATATACTGTGTATATAGATAGGGATAAAGCAACAAGTGCAATTATAAAGACCACAAATTACAACTGAACTATATATCTAATATCCATCATAGTGACCCTAAAAAATAACAACCAAAGAAATAGGAAATAAAGAATACAAAGAAGAAGTGAAAAAATAATTAAAAGTATAAAGGGAGTAGGAGTGTAGCGTCATCGGTATAAATGCCGATACACAACCATAACTATATCCAGTAAAATGTAAGTGTATTAAAAATAATAGAAATACTCCTCAATATCTCCAAAAAATATATCACCCTAAATTACATTTGACAGTTATAGCAAAATATCAAGATTGTCACTGAGTATATACGATATAATCACATGATGAACAATATTCTATATTATATATAATGTATATAATTGGAGCATATCATAGATGTTTTTCGCTTCCAGGAGTAGGGTTGAGCGATACTTTCCGATACCCAAAAGTATCGGAATCGGAATTCCGATACAGCTAATATCGGCCGATACCCGATACTTGCGGTATCGGAATGCTCAACCCTATCCAGGAGTCTACGGTACGTGAAGAAAACAAAGTGTCCATCTGACCAGGAACAAATATCGGTGCCACACCCACAGCCATTAATAACACCTTGGCTTGGTCTCAGAGGACATAAAACAGCTGATACCAACCCCAAAACTATTACCCCACTTGCGAATGCACCGGTGCAAGTGGAAAGAGCTGACACTAAGCTCCAGAATCGGTATAATCTAATGGATGCACCATTTCTGGGGCAGCTGAGGGCTGGTGCTTTAGTCTGTGAGGGTGCCATTATCCATGGCCCCTTTCCAGCCTAATAATATTAGCCTGTAGCTGTCTATTTAGCCTTTGCTGGTTATTGAATATAGGGGGACACTACATCATTTTTTTGGGGGGTCCCCCCATTTTAATAATAGTAAAGCCTACCTACACAGCAAGCTGTAAGCTGATATTAATAGCCTGGGAAGCTCCATGTTTATTGCACCCTTTCCAGAATAATAACACCAGCTCTAAGCTGTTTTCTTTCCCTCAGCTGGTTAGAAAAATAAGGGGGACCCCACACCTTTTTTTCTTTTATTACTTTATTTATTAACTAAATACATGTACAGTAAAATACACACACTGCACTAATTTTCTCACTGACATATTTATTACTATGCACAGGCTCCTGCTGGTGAAAACTGTCAGCATACGCCTGCTCTCGCTGCTATCAGCGAGTCCATTCGTACACTGATGACAGTCAATGCCTGACTGGTATTAACTTTTTCACCACTGGTCACAGCTGCTAGATCACACTGTCATTTGTGTGACAGCATGGGAACTGCAGCGCTGTGACCGGCGATAACGTGTAAGAGTACCGCTGATCACACAGATGACAGCGTGGGAACCGCTGGATGTTCGGACCCCCATTCATTTGAATAGGAGCTGGGTTTAGATTCAAGTTCTGGTACCCAAACCAAACTTTTTTATAAAGTTCGAGCGATTTTTCCAGAACCGAAAATCCATAAGTTCGCTCATCCCTACTGGCTATTATAATATGGTTATTTGGATGCCCATTCCTTTACTCCTCAGTCATTGTGTACTGTGACTTGTCAAATATTACAGTCATTTAGGCAGGGTGTAAGACCCAAATTGTCTAGTTCATGATGAACTGTGGCATAACACATGCTAGAATTCTTACTCCAGTTACTGACTGGAATAAGATTGGTGGCGAAGCGCATGCCGCTTTTCTGATGTGCCGAATTTATTAAACGGCTAGTTCCTCTTAAATCAGGCATGTCTGACTATAATATACTCCCCTCGTCAAGACCAGCCTGAACAATGCCACTTTTGATTAATCGGGGCCATAGTGTACAATTACGGTAGCTAATCCATAATGTGCCCAAAAAACAGTATACAATCAACAAACTAAAAAATTAAGCTTAAAGTGAGCTGCTGGCTCTCTGCAATTATCGTGCATGTGTGCAACTTTCAATATTGCACGTCAGTGCCCAGTGAAGCCCGGGAATGTACACCCATCTTTAATGATGAAAGTCGCGTGTATGCAAAATTGCTAGTTGTCAAGCCCAATGGGGCACGGTAATATGATTACTTGGATGACTAGCAACTAATGCCAACTTGACTTGTCTGAAACTAATTAGCATATTGGAAATAGATTTTTAACATTTTGTTTGCCATACACTTCAATAAAATATACTGTACAAAGGGCTTGTTAGGCAGGGAGTTAACATAAGAATAAATACATGCAGGTGGTTTGGGGGGCATGTCGGACTTGTTATGAATGTCAGCAGGTGTTAGCTATGTAATCTGACAGCAGCCCAATCTTGATTCCTGTGATGTATCACTTAATTTACTGGGTGCAGCAGTTATGATACAATCACAGTTTTCTCTACTGCAGATCTAGCAGAGCTCGGAATGC
>VIAB01004128.1:32888-50138 GCA_009801035.1 Oophaga pumilio | reverse complement strand
CCCCTACCCCCCTACCCTCACTTCATTATAATGTCTTCTGTCCTACCCCCCCACCTCTCTATTCATTATACTTTCCTTTCTCCCACCGCCATTTCATTTATTTTATTGGAAGAAAGTTATTAATTCTTACCTCTCCATATGATCCCCTGCAGCTTCATTTCTTGTGGCCGGCATGGATATGCCAGCACAATGACGTTGCCATTATCTAATACTCTGCCATTCTGTATTGCCAGCAGCGGAGCTTCAGAAAAGTTTCTTGCCAGGAGATGTGAGCTGCCCATGGTGTCACACAAAACATTATAACAGGGGCAATCTGGCCATTGTCCCCCCCAGAGCCTCGAGCCCGAGTGGTAGCCCTCATTATAATTTGCCTGTGCCAACGCTCTTCATGCCACTCTTGATAACTTAGGGCCTAAGTTTCTTAAGGAGTTGTTTGGACTAGGTTAGTTTTAAAAAACACATGAAATATTGCTTAAAAAATGCTTGAAAGGTTTTTCTTATTCATTTCTAAGGTAAAACCACTCAACTGGTCAAATGTTAAGGGTTTTAAATGTTTTGTTTCCTCTTCAGATTTTGGAAAACTATGATTGGGAGAAAAGAAAGTGCAGGTCACTTTTTTGATGCAGCTACTCCAGGCCGTTAAAGCATACGCGAAACGGCCGTCGTCCTCTGTTCCCCCGCATGCCTTGTTATACCTGCATGTCCGTTACTTTGTCTACACCACCAATGGTGAAATAAAGGACACTGGGACGTTTACAAGCTGGTGAGTGTTGCGTTCTTTTTCTACAATACCGAAACATGTTGGGTGATCTCCAGTGACTTGTATGAAAGATGGGGAATAAAAGGTTACCATGTTGAAGTTCAACATGTCCAATCCTTCGTTCTCATGGGAGATAAGCCACTGTAAGTGGTACCTGCTAGCACTTGTACCACTAATTACACCATTCAGAAAACATGCATGAGTATGGGGAATGTTGGGAGGTAAAGCTGTTGGCTGAACCTACTTTTATCCAAACAGCTATTGAATGTGTATGGACAACTTGAAGCCCCATCCTTCAGAAAATGCAGCTTCAGACTCTAGATACACTACGCAAATATCTTCTAATGTTTTCTTGACGTACTTTTTCTCTGTGTCAGTGAAGCATTCAAATCAAGCCTGTGGATTGGGAATCCTATTTGCATAGGCAAATATGACGTGAGTATCCCAATACCCTGGTGACATGGCCATGAAGTGCATGCCATTAAAACCGCAATCGCCACATTATCTAGTAGATGTCATTGTTTTCAGAATTGTATTGTGTCCCGGCTGTGAACCTGTACGCCTGGCTCTGCACTTTCGGCTTCCGTGCTCGCCACTAGAGATCTACACTATGAACTCCGAACATATATAATCAGTTACATTTCGAGCTTTTTCCCACAGGTTTGCATCTTTTTGTTGGATTTTCCCACAGCCTGCTAGGGGCTGCATCTTAGTATTCAAGTCAGCTGCCGGCCGCGCTCTCTCACACAAACCATTATTGTCCGAGGTCTAATTGACTTCATGTTGAATCACTGCGCTTTTCACGCCTGGCTGAGCTTGCCCTCTCTAAGCATTGGCTCAAAGCACAGGAAGCCTCAAGCATGCGGTTTAAGGTCGACCTTTGGTGAGCTGGAGCCCCCAAGGTGTCAACTGGTAACAGAATGAAATGTTAAGGTTCTCCATTTTATCAGCTTTTCACTACATTTTTAATTAATGACCTATTATATTCAACGTGACAGAGATGCCACTATACAAAGAGTTGGGAAGCCTAAGATCAAACGTTCATTACAACTTCTAGTTTGTAGACTTTAACAAATGTATAAACTATTCCTTAATGAAAATGAAAGGTTTACGTACGAGAGCATCCTATGATGTACACATTAGATATTTAATTTTAAGTTAATAATTCTAGCTTCTTATAATAATCTTTACTAAATAAGAATTCCTTCTTCACATCTCTTTGTCATTTTTCTATTGTTCCTCCCAGAAATGTTTGACAATTGGAAGTTACCATTTCTCTTTCCCATAGGATGTTCTTCCATACTGTCAACACTGATTGGACAAGGTCAGACTGTGCCGGTACACACCCCTTTGATGAGACGACTGGTAACACCCATATTGTCAGCTCTTCATACTGCGTCAAGAGGGATCAAGACTGATGTCCCACCCAAAATAATGAATGTACTCCTGGGAAAAGTAGATGTCAAAGGATTCAGGAGGATCTAGATAAGCTTGAAAAATGGGCATCAACTAAAGGAATGGTATTTAACAGGACAAATGCAAGATTCTACATATGGGCAAGAAAAACAAAATATACTGTACATCTATAGAATGGGAGGAATAGTCCGTTGTTCTGTCCCATGCCGTAATCCAAGTCTGGGGGATTAATAGTTTTCAATCTGGATGGTGCCAAGATGCGACCGTCCAGGCTGAGAACCACTGGTGAGTAAACTGCTGCGAGATCAGCCTCAGTGACTAGCGGTGACGTCATCGAGGTTACGTCCGGGCACTAAGGCTCCGTTCCCAGCCTGACTGAACTGCAGTGACCTCGGTGAGATCCCCGCTAGCAGCATGAGAATTTGCACAAGCTTTTGCATGACGGCCTTGTGACGCTCGGACACGGGTAAGTATGGCGGACAAGACAGCATACAAATATGATAGGATGGAAAAGGGAGAGAAAGGCCTTAATGGTAGGCAGCGAGGGACGAGACTCCTCCTGACTCCTGACACCCACCTATGCCGGTCCCTAAGCTCCCCTAACGCCCTTTGAGGGTCCTTCCCCCGCTGCTGTCTCGTGCCTAGTCCTTAACTGTCTCCTCTATTGACTCTAAGGGCGCTAGCATCACCACTACAGATGGTAACACACAGGGGAAGAGACATTCATGAGACAAAGAAAAAAGAAGAAATACTTAGCTTCAGGCTCAGCTGCTAAGCTCCACAGCAGCATAAAAAATGACACCAGAAATCTGAACTCCTACAGCAGCAACATCACCGACACAGGAGGGCTCCTCACCCTTAGCTGGTCTGCATAGAAGAACTCTATTACCGACGATCAGCAGATTGGTCATGTGACTATTTAAAGGAAGGAGGGAGTGGTTACCAACCAACAGCAGCTGACCAACCTAAAAGAACAGCCAGTAAGAGCCTGACATTGACTCTTATTGGACCAAACGGAAAAAACAGCTTTTAAATTTCAGCAGAACCAGAGCTGCCACTTTTTTTAAGAAAACATTAAAGACAGGCTGACATTCTGCAGAAAGTACAGGGATTGGACAACAGAGGACTTAGGTGAAGTTATTTTCTCTGATGAAGCCCCCTTCATATTCTTTGGGAGATCTGAAAAAAGATGAGTGCTACCATGAGTCCTGTATCATGCCAACAGTAATGTATCCTAAGACCATTCATGTGTGTGGGGCTATTAATCCAAGGGAGTGTGCTTACTCAGTTTTGCCTACAAAGATTACCATGAATAAATAATTATATAGAAGCATCATTCAAGAGCAACTGTTTCGAATAATACAAGAGCAATTCAGTGATGAACAATGCTTTTTCCAGCATGATGCAGCACCACGTCTCAATGAAAAAGTGTTATCTAAGTGGCGCAATGAACTCAACATTGACATTTTCGGTTCATGGCCAGAAAATTCTTCAGATCTCAATTCCATTTTGAACCTGTGGTCAATCGCCAATCCCCGAAGCTGGTGGACAAACAAAAACACAGAAATTGTGATAGACTCCAAGCACTGGTTGGACAAGAATATGTCGGCCTCAATCAGGATTTGGTCCAGAAGCTCATACTGCGAGTGAAGAGCAGAAGCCATGAAAAATAAGGGTCATCACTGTAAATAAGGAGTCTTTGCATAAACTTGATGTATTTGTGAATACAAGTTTAAAAACATATGAAATGTTTATAACTGTACTTCACTAACCATAGAAACATCTGACTAAAAGATCGAAAAATGCTGAAGCAGCAAAATCTTGTGAAAAACTGGAGTCTCTAAACTTTTGCCTATGAATATACATACTGTCTCTGAGGGGCTTTGCCAAACATTGGCGGCCTTTTTCAGTATTTAAATCTTGGTTTGGTTTCATAAATACATTTGTCTTTGTCACTTGATAAAGGGATCAGTGAACTCTGAAACACATTGCGTATTTAGAGAATTAAAAAAATAAGATTCCGCTTCAACACAATTGTGGTTTCCATTGGTCACTGTCCAAAGATAACAGTGGGCATTACAACATGCGCCCATATCTTTCTGATAAAAAGGTGACGTAATAACTTCTTGGCATTACCGGGATGGCCTCCCAATTGCTCCCGAAAGTCATGTAAAGGTGCTTGCACATTGCATTCTGTGTTGGGGCATATGTCCAAAATCCCCCGCAAAACGTGGTCCGGACTCATGCACCGGCGAGGTCAATAGACTGAAATGGTGACGGCATAGCAAACTTTTTTCGAGAGTGTATGCCTACAGGAGGCGAACGCTCTGCCGTGACCTTTGCAGTCTATTTGCCCAGTCGGCGCATGCGTTTGGGCCCCATTTTGTGGGGGATTTCGGAAGTATACCCTGACGGGGACTCAGAATGCAATGTGAAATCAACCTAAGTCTTCTCTGGCTGATGTCATCTGCAATGTGTAAAATCGGAGCAGTCACTTTTGTCGATTCACGCCAAACTGTTAATGTTTGCCGGATTAATCAAATTTCTAAAAATTCAACAGAAATTCAATTTATATCACATCAATTTGCTCATCTCTAGTAATAAACTTAATAAAGACTACAAACCATGAGATGTGGCAAATATTCAATAGTGAAGGCCTGTAAGGGGAAAAATATTTTCGTACTTTAAATGTACTGCATCATATTTTTCCTGTTCAAAACTGAAGACTTGCAATATAGTATATTCGTTTTATAAAAAGAATACATAAAAATGTATATAAAGAAGACGTGGACTGTAAAAACATGGAGTACATAAATTCTGGAGTGATCAGTGCAGCATTAAAATGTAAAAATGGTCTTGATCCATTATTTGAGTTGGTTTTAACTGGCATGGCTTCATTAAATAAAATAATCAGCAGGAAAAATAATATGCTGTGGGGTGCCATTTTTCAGAGTGGGAGCTGCTAAGGGGGGGGACATCATAATTTGTGGGGGCTACTTAGGTTGGCCATCAAACAGAGTTGGGACTATAAAGGGGATCATTTTACTCAATGGGGGCTTCTAGGAGGGGTCATAGTACAGAGTGAGAGTCTATAAAGTAGGCCACAATAGAGAGTGGGGGCTGCAAAGGGGCCATCATACAGTGTTGGAGCTATTAAGGAGGCCATCATACAAAGTGGGGGCTACAAAGCGGGCCATCATACATTATGGGGGCTACTGTGGGGACCATAATACAGAGTAGGGGCCATCATAAAGTGTGGGGCTACTGTGGGACAATCATACAGTGTAGGAGGCATTACACTGTGTATAGTGGAGCTATGGGGACATCATACTGTGTATAGGGAAGCTGTACAAGAGGGACTAAGGGGATATTATTACTGTACATGAGGGGACTCATTGGATAATATTGCAATATAATGCCTCCAATATAGAGTGGGAGGCATTATAATGTATATAGAGGAGCTGTGGGGACATCATACTATGAATTGGTAGCTGTGGGTATATCATACTGTATGGGTGAGCTGAACAAGAATGACTCAGTGGGTTGATATTATTACTTACTTTAGGGGCTCATGGGATATTATTATTGTATGTGGGGTATTCAGGGGACATTCTGGGGACATTATTACTGTACAGGGCGGATTTAAGGGACAATGATAGACGGTAAGTAGACACTTATTGTTAGAGGTGCACTCATGGTATTTTGACTGTCAAAGGGGCACACTGGGGGCATTATTACTTTCTACGAGGAAAAGTAGTCCTGCATTCCAGCTCGCACCTGCCAGTGCTCGTCTGCACATCAGCCTTTCCAGCCCGCACCTGTTAGTGCTCATCTGTACATCAGCCGGTCTAGCTCGCATCTGTCAGCGCTCATCCGTACATCAGGCGGTCCAGCCAGCACCTGCCAGTGCTCATCTGCTCATCAGCCAGTCCAGTCATCACATCTAGTTCTCATCTGCACATCAGTTGATCAGACCACACCTGCCAGTGCTCATCCGTACATCATCCGGTCCAGACCGCACCTGCCAGGGCTCATCTGTACATCAGCCGGTCCAGGCTGCACCTGCCAGCGCTCTCCTTCACATCAGCCTGTCCAGCCCGCACCTGCCAGTGCTCATCTGTACACCAACCAGTCCAGTCTGCACCTGCCAATGCTCATCTGGGTATCAGCCGTTCCTGCCTGCCTACCAGTGTATCAGCCACATTCATATCTGTCAGTACCTGCCTGTCGATGAGATAGCTGAGCCAGACACTATAAGTGCTACAGTGTCCTGTCCCCTTGGGGGTCAGCGGCTACTGCCGGTCACCGCCCTGGAGTGGTACCTGGCAGCTACCTGCCGCACAAGCCTGACCTCACCACTAGAAGATCCAGTGAACACCAAGTTAGCTGCTTAGTTACGCCGCTCCTCCATGATCCACACTCGAGCTAACCAGTCAGGACACAAGTGTAACACTCATCTGGCACATCAGACCCCCATGTTGGTATATATGTCACCCAACTTGGTATATATGTCCCCCATTTTGCTGCTGTCCTTTAACATATTTAAAAAACAATTCTACTCACCTTCTTCTGCTCCAATGACATGCAACGTTTTCTGCTGTAGCTGGCAGCTGAATTCAGTGTTCAAACAACCGGCAGAGCATGACATCACTGCCATGTACCACCAGTAAGTTGCACACCGCCGTCAGCTGCTGGCTTCTGATTGGTCAGCAGTGTGTATTGTGATACAGCGACCAGGAGGATCCCTGCGTTGCGTCACAATGCATTTCAACTGGATGTGTGACCTTGGGCGCTCAAGCAGGTGAATTATGCGCTGGCATCAGCACCCTCCCGCATGAGCCTGGTTGTGGTTACACCCCTAGTCCTGTTGCTAGACGGGGTCAAATACTCATTTGTCACATAAGAAAACACCAGTATTAAAATTTCCACATGGCAGGTGTAATTTCCAACATTCCTGGGGTTGTCTGGGTCCTGCATCCACCCAGTTACAGATGAGTGATGGAAGTTTCCTTTCTAACAGTATACCTATACTGTGGCATCCATTAGCGAGCTGGGATCCATTGCCCTGCAATGTCTATGAGACCATCACATGGCATGAAGTAGATTGGATATTTAATTCTTGGAACATAAGCTGGAAAAAAATATTTTTCCTACATATTATGTCTGGGTTTTGCAGTCAACATTGCTCTCACCCTTCACATTGACCCCCAATTCCTCTGATGAGTACCCACAGTCCACCCAGGCTTTACATAAACCTATAGCCCTGTCATCCAGGATAGTTCAATACTATGGGTAAGTGGGATCCTTTTCCAGTTTTTGCATTAGAATCAAGAGCTACAACTTATACCTCTGTGTAATACCTTATATCTCCACCAGTGGCCGCAGTTGTTTCCACCCAGATCCACTTCGATCACTTGGGAAAAGCACTGTCTTCTTAAATGAGGGAATGCCCCAGGAAATGACTAATTTTATGGAGAGATGCTCTTTAATCTTATTGGGTGCTTAACTCCTTAGGTGCCAGAAACATAACCTTTATGTAATTGTTTTGCAAACACACATCTAAAGTAATCAAGTGCTTCTGCAGTGATAAGGGGGTTAACGCTGCAGCCGTCAGACCAAATCATGAGCTAAGGGAAGCTTTAGTGCATGGGGGTGGATGTTTCGCCTTGTTGCTAAGCAACTATTTCCAGAGTCAGCCAAATGGGGCTGGGCAGGTGAGCGGAACTGCATGATATGTGCAAATATTGGCTGATTTGGGACTGTTGTAGCAGTCAAGGATTCGTTGACGCATGGAAGTAGCAATGTCCAGCCATCTCTGCTGAGAATAGACCTTTCAGATTGCAAACTGATGCGTAGGTAACCTCAGGAGGTGACAAGCTCACACAGCCGGATCCATTAGCTTGATATTTTATAAAAGGGCAAGGAAGCTGTATAATCTAAGACTGGTTCGGATTGACATCTGCAAGGAAAGTGACCCAAGATTGATTTGTGCCTACGTAATCAACTCCATTTTTTTGTTACTTTAATAGTTTTGTGCCATATATATACAGTACACATACAGAATACAGTGGGGAAAATAAGTATTTAATACCCTGCTGATTCTCTATAAAGAATGGAGTGGTCTGTAAGTTTTTTTTAGATACACTTCAACTGTGAGAGACGGAATCATAAAAATCTAAAAAATTCCATTGTATAATTTTTACATAATTCATTCGCATTTTATTGTATTTGATACAATAGAAAAACAGAACTTAATATTTGGTACAGAAACCTTTGTAATTACAAAGGTCAGATGTTTCTTGTAGTTCTTGACCAAGTTTGCACCCACTACAGCAGGGATTTTGGCCCACTCCTCCATATAGATTTTCTAAAGGTCTTTCAGCTTTCAGGGCACTCGCTGGGCAACATTGTGCTTCACATAACTACAGTACTATAAAATCCAGAGCTTCTCCTCCAAGCGCACTACGTGCGGTGAGGGGTAAATAGCTAATTTGTATAATGGGCTGAGTTTTATGTCGACATCCACATAGCAGGTGGGAGGATGTCCACCTTATCTCCACCCCAGGGTGTGGTCTGAGGCTTAAGTAGCTGGTCTCCACAGGCAGTAGTTGTTCAGTGTCTGGAGAGCAACACTCCAGAGAAGTGTTTGTGCTGGATCCAACCTGAACCATGTGTGTTTTGCTAGTGGTGAGCAGGAGGAACCCTGCTTTTAGAAGGACTTTGCTTTGTACTACCATTTTGTTTTACTTCCTGTTTTGCCCAGTATTTGTTTTACTACATCTTGGTTTATGCTGCCTATAATAAACCAAAATAAGTTCTTAAAGAGAGTGTTCCCGTGTCTACCTCCGTGTACAGCCGAGTGAACCGATCTATCACAGGTGGTGGAGAATGTGGGCAGTGTGCCCAGCAAACACATGTGACGGCTACAAGAGGTATTGCATGTCATTGGTGAAGGAGGCCACAAACCTGCATACGATGATAGACAAAATGGAGCACTTGCTCAAACATCTGGTACAAGCTTAGCAACAACAGCACCAACAGCATCAGCAGCAATTACAGCAGCAACAGATGACACAAGAGACCAGTAAGCAGCTTAAACAACAAATGCAACAGCAGCACCAGCTGCAGATTGACTTGCTAGCAGAGGCAGTTTGTGGAAGGCTGGCAGCCCCTTCCCCATGTACAGGGAATAACATATACGTCCGGAAGGCAGTAAAATGAGCGATGCAAAAATGACCTCGGGTGATGATGTGGAAGAATTTTTTCCTGTGTTTGAATGGGCAGCAGAGTGTGAGAATCTACCTCCAGAGCAGTGGGCGGAGGTGCTGGTCCCCTATCTAACTGGCAAGTCTCAAATGGCTTATTATAATTTGACATTACAGGATGTGCAGGAGTATGCTAAATTAGAAATTGAAAATTTGGAACTCGTACAAGTGGCTATGTAGGTCAGAGTACAAAGGGTTCACCACTGGGAGAATTATGGGGACAAACCACGTCGATCCCAAATGTTTGACTTATTGCATCTTGTGGAAAAATGGTTGCAGCCAAAATCCTCCACTCTAGCTCAGATGGTCGAGCGGATAGTCATGGACAGATTCATTCAGTCACTTCCTAAGTTGATGCAGACCTTGGTTGCCCAGAGAGATCCCCAGAATGCCAACGAACTGGTGGGCCTAGTGAAACGGTACCAGGTAGTCAAGTGGTCCTTAAGAAACCAGTGGGTGGTGCATCCCCATATTGGGGTACCCAGAAGAAGCCAGAGCCCCAAAAGAGGGGTAGTAGAGCTACCACTAAGGGAAGTTCTAGGTCCCAAGGGGTCGCTGAGAGGTTGGCAAGGGCGGTGGTTAAACACTTGCTCTGCTAGAGATGTCATGGTCTGGGATATATAGCCGCCCATTGTCCTTTGTCCTCCAAACAGATGTACTGCAGCTTTGGTAGGCGCTGCTCATACTATGCCTATCCCACCTGCAGTGTGAACTATCATCCCAGAGAGGGGCTGCAGGCATGTCCCCTGACATTAAATGGGGAGCTGGTGTCAGGACTCTAAGACTCAGGGAGCTTAGTGACCCTGATAAGGCCACACTCCCCCACCAGTTGATCCCAGTCGTCCATGGGGACGACAAGGACTACTCCATTGATAGAGTACCGATAAATACAAGCTGGGGTACTGAGTCTCATGACTTTGGGATAGTTAAAGGTTTGCTACACCTCGTGATAATAGGGGAGACTACAGTCTGTTTTGGGATTTGTGGGGAAAGGTGGAGATACCAAGAGACACAGACAGGAGCCAGCTTAACCCTGATGAAAACCCATCGTAGTCGGAGGTGGATGAGTTCCCCTTCTGTGTCCTGGCTGGTGATGAGGATGAGATGGTTACCACTGAGGCCGAAATTCCTGAACTGGGGGTTTCTGGGGGAAATTTTGAGACTGCTCAAATGTGCGATCTTACCCTTAATAGAGCATTTGAAAATGTGTCTGTAATAAATGAGGTTGCCCAAGAGCCGGGGGCCAACACCAGGTTCCTGTAATTTGCAGTTAATGAAGAGTTTCTCTTTCAGGTCACTAAACAGCGAGAGGAAGTATTAGAGCATCTATTAGTCCCTAGATCCTATAGATATAGGATGCTAGATCTGGCCTATTCTCATGTCTTTGGGGAGCATCTAGGCGTAGATAAAACCCAAGAGCGATTCCTTCAGAAGTTCTACTGGCCTTGGTGTTTCAAGGAACATTGTTAATTTCTACCGATCCTGCCTTACCTGTCAGCTAACTGCTCCCGTATCATATGCCACTTCCGCAGTCCCCTAGTTCCGTTACCCGTTACACAGGTCCCCTTTGACCGGATTGCAGAGGACCTGGTAGGACCTCTAGTTAAGTCCACCTGAGGCCAACAAT
Source organism: Oophaga pumilio (assembly GCA_009801035.1). Classification (NCBI taxonomy): domain Eukaryota; kingdom Metazoa; phylum Chordata; class Amphibia; order Anura; family Dendrobatidae; genus Oophaga; species Oophaga pumilio. The sequence goes on along the minus strand of VIAB01004128.1, from coordinate 39,070 downwards.
ACATCTTGTTGATCATGAACTATGCAACATGGTACCCGGAGGTGGTACCACTGAGGAACTCTTCAGCCAGGAGTATAGTCTGAAAGCTAGTCCATATATTCTCACAGATGGGCATGCCCAGGGAGATTCTGACAGACCCAGGAACAACGTTCATGTCAAAGGTAATGGGAGAGTTATGTAAAGCCCGTTAGATTACCCAACTCAGGACATCTGTGTAACATCCGCTGATGGGCGGCCTCATGGAAAGATTCAACAAGACCATGAAATCTATGCTGAAGAAGGTGACGGAGAAGGATGGCCGGGACTGGGATTGCCTGTTACCGTACCTACTGTTCTCCATTAAAGAAGTCCCACAGGGCTCTATGGGGTTCTCTCCGTTCGAGCTGTTATATGGATGGCACACTTGGGGACTTCTGGAAATCACAAAGTAAATCACAAAGGGGACCTGGGAAGCAGAAGTAACACCCCACCGAAGCGTTATCGAACATGTGACCTAGATGCAGGACAGGATCGTGAGTGTGATGCCTATTGAGAGGGAGAGCCTTCTTCAAGCCTAAAAGGCCCAGACAAGGTTCTACAATTGGTTAGTTTAGCCCTGGAGACCGGGTATTGGTGTTGACCTCCACGGTTGAAAGTAAGTTCCTGGGGCCATACGAAATGGTCAAAAAATTGAGAGACGTCAACTACAAGGTCCACCAATCAGGGAGAAGAAAGCCGTACCAGGTGTACCACATTAACCTGCTGAAACCATGGCGAGACAGGAATCCAGTAGAAGCAATGTGCCTAGGGGCCCATCCTAAAGCCAGGGTTGAGGATGTCACAGTGACAGAGACACTGTTGCCATACCAGAACCAACAGTGCCATTACCTTTTTTAGAGGAACCAGTACCTGTTTTCAGAGTTGCCAGGTTGTACTCAGGTTGTGGAGCATGAAATACTGACAGAACCCATTGTGAAGTTAAACCAAAAGCTGTATTGGATTCCCGAAGCACACTGTGAGGTGATCTCCAAAGAGGTGAGGAGGATGTTGAGCCTGGGCGTCATCGATGAGTCAAAGAGCGGCTGGGTCAACCCTATTGTCCTAATGCTGAAGTCAGACAGAGAGTGACGACTCTGTAGTGACTACAGGAGACTGAATGAGGTGTCCAAGTTCGACCAGTATCTGATGCCAAGTGTCGATGAGCTCATTGAGAGTCAACCAGATATATCACCACCCTGGACCTAACAAAAGAGTACAGGCAAATTCTCCTGTCCCAAAGTGCCAAGGAGAAGACAGCCTTCTCTACACCTGATGACTACTTTCAGTATATCAGGTTGCCGTTTTGTCTGCAGGGAGCCCCAGCTACCTTCCAGAGAGCCATGGACTGGAGCTAAGCCCTTCACAAAAAGTAAGCCGCAGCTCATCTGGATGATATTGTGATATTCAGCTTGGACCAAGGAAGTCACCTGCAGAAGGTCCAGGCAGTCCTGGATGCACTGAGGAAGTCAGGGTTTACCATAAACTCAAAGAAGTGCACAATGAGGAAAGAAGAGGCAAAATACTTAGGCTACATCATCAGGAGGGGCGAGATAAAGCCAAGGTTGAGGCAATCCAAAAGTGGCCACAACTGGTCTCCAAAAAGCAGGTCAGGGCGTTTCTGGAAACAGTGGGATACTATCAGCGATTAGGCCCAAATTTCGCCATGAAAGCCGCCCCCTTAACTGATCTTCTCAAGGGCACAAAGTGGTCTATGGTCAAATGGTCTTCCAAAGCTGAGATGGCATTCCAGGAGTTGAAGCTCGTCCTGTGCAGACAGCCGGTCTTGGTTGCACCAGATTTCACTAAGGAGTTCGTGCTGCAGACGGACACCTCTGACGTCGAGTCGGGAGCTGTGTTGTCCCAGGAGTTAGATGGGGACGAACTTCCAGTCCTATACCTGAGAAGGAAATTCTTCTCCTGTGAAAAGAACAATGCCATCATAGAATGCTTAGCCATCAAGTGGGCAATCGACATCCTGAGACACTTCCTGTTAGGCTGGAAGTTCAGGCTAGTCTGAGATCATGCGTCCCTGAGATGGATGAGGGAAAGGAAGGGGAAGAATGCCCGGGTGACTAGATGGTTTTTAACTCTCCAGGACTTTGATTTTCATGTTAAGCACAGTCCAGGGAAGTTGCATGGGAATGTAGACTCCCTGTCAGTGTGCTAAAAGGGAACCTGTCAGCAAAATTGTGCACAGTAACCTACAGACAGTGTCAGGTCGGCGCAGTTATGCTGATTAAAATGATACCTTGGGTGATGAAATCCGTCTTTTAGTTTTGTTTAATTTTGAGTTAATGATATGCTCGTGCTCTGGTGCGGCTTGTCGGGGGTCTTCATGTGGTGCTCTGCTTAGGTATTCATATGTATGGCTTCTGACAGGTCACTGATCCCTCAGTGACCTGCCCCCTATTTTACATAATGAACATATGTACTGTACATACTGAAAAAAAAAACTTCTGCAGGCAGGTTAAAATGGTGCCCGCCGCCCCTGCGCAGTAGCAGCTATTGGTGTGTATAGAGATGATCCGATAGCTGCTATAGCGCAGGTGCCGCCATTGCAGTTCAAGTGCAGTAGGCTGCTAGGGACAACATGGGCCTATCACTCAGGGCAGTGGATTGCCATACAACTCCTCCATGCAGATCCATTTGTCCGGCACAGGACCTCGATATTGGCGCCGTGCCATCGGGCACATCGCAACTGCAGGCCTTCAGGCGAAGATGGCAGGTCTATGAGCCACAATACATTTAACATGAATGTGTGTCCAAATATCCAGGTGAAATTAGCACTGGCTTCAGCAAGCCCCCCTCCAGCATGGGTCCAGTCTGGTCACATCCTCTACGACCACAAAGTGGTTCACTAATATTACCAAATGTACAAGTGCTTCTCACTGAAATAGAATATCATCAAAAAGTTAATTTATTTCAGTTCTTCAATACAAAAAGTGAAACTCATATATTATATAGAGTCATTACAGAGTGATTTATTTCAACTGCTTATTTTGGTTAATGTTGATGATTACGGCTTACAGCCAATGAAAACCCAAAGTCATTATCTCAGTAAATTAGAATACTTTATAATACCAGCTTGAGAAATTATATTAAAATCTGAAATGTTGGCCTCCTAAAATGTATGTTCAGTAAATACGCTCAATACTTGGTCAGGACTCCTTTTCCATCAATTACTGCATCAATGCGGAGTAGCATGGAGGCGATCAGCCTGTGACACTGCTGAGGTGTTATGGAAGCCCAGGTTGCTTTGATAGCAGCCTTCAGCTCATCTGCATTGTTGGGTCTGGTGTCTCTCATCTTCTTCTTGACAATACCCCATAGATTCTCTAAGGGGTTAAGGTCAGGCGAGTTTGCTGATCAATCAAGCACAGTGATACTGTTGTTTGTAAACCAGGTATTGGTACTTTTGGCAGTGTGAACAGGTGCAAAGTCCTGCAGGAGAATGAAATTTTGACCTCCAAAAAGCTTGTCAGCAGAGGTAAGCATGAAGTGCTCTAAAATGTCCTGGTAGATGGCTGTGCTGACTTTGGTCTTGATAACACACAGTGGACCTACACCAGCAGATGACATGACTCCCCAAACCATCACTGATTGTGGAAACTTCACACTAGACCTCCAGCAGCTTGGATTGTGTGCCTCTCCACATTACCTCCAGACTCTGGGATCTTGATTTCCAAATGAAATGCAAAATTTACTTCATTTGAAAACAACACCTTGGACCCCTGAGCAACAATCCAGTTCTTTTTCTCCTTGGCCTAGGTAAGACGCTTCTGGCACTGTCTATTGGTCATGGGTGGCTTGACACAAGGAATGCGACTCTTGTAGCCCATGTCCTGGATACATCTGTGCATGGTGGCTCTTGAAGCAATGACTCCAGCAGCAGTCCACTCCTTGTTGAATCTCCCCCAAATTTTTGAATTGCCTTTTCTTAATAATCCTTTCAAGGCTGTGGTTATCCCGGTTGCTTGTACACCTTTTTCTACTACACTTTTTCCTTCCACTCAACTTTCCATTAATATGCTTGGATACCGCACTCTGAACAGCCGGCTTCTTTAACAATGACCATTTGTGACTTACCCTCCTCGTGGAGTGTGTCAGTGACTGCCTTCTGGACATCTGTCAAGTCAGCAGTCTTCCCCATGATTGTGGAGCTACTGAAACAGACTAAGGGACCTTTTTAAATGCTTAGGAAGCCTTTGCAGGTGTTTTCGTTAATTATTCTATGTTTTTCTAATTTACTGAGATAATGACTTTTGGTTTTTCTTTGGCTGTAAGCCATAATCATCAACATTAACAGAAATAAACAGTTGAAATAGATCACTCTGTTTGTAATGACTATATAATATATGAGATTCACTTTTTGTATTGAAGAGCTGATATAAATTAACTTTTTGATGATATTCTAATTTTGTGAGAAGCACTTTTAACTATAGTTGACCATTTTGTACCTTATGGAGCTTTTTATGATCAACTGGTCAGTCACCCAAACTGTACAATTATAACTATTCACTCCTAGTCATCTTTTTATATACATAAACCACATAATATAATGTTATAAATTATACCCTTGTGCTTTCTATTACAAGTTGTAAAAGTACATGAGGGTAACATATTCCTACACTAAGATAATGGTACCCCTGAGGCACCCAGTATATACATGTGAGCTTTGTAATTAAACTGTTTCTCTTAGCATTTCCATTCATTTCAATGAAAGGTACAGCACAAAATGATTTAGTAAGTTATAAAAAATAATATTATATTCCTTGCTGTGCAAGAAATTCTACAAGGGTCTAACCATGACCATACATGCCCATTAAACAACACTTGGTAATTTAAGACAGGAAGCACAACACAGTGAAAAAAATAATTTCATAAAACATGAAGAAAGACGCAGAGTGACTAATGGAGCAAGCAATGCCATTATTATTCCATCACAATATCATTATTTCTTTAGCAGAGGCTGAGGCAACAATGTGATCCCAAAATTCTTAGAGGCCTTTGAAATGTCCACCAAAACGATTCTCGTAGGAACAAGCGGTATTCATCTTCTGTAGGCTCTGATAGATTATTGCCAAAAGTTGGTCAAACCCAATGCTATATTCGGGTTTGGCCAAATAATGTATATGGCGGCCTCCGACTCTCCTTCAACAGATGATATTGGGGAAGATATCATCTGCTGAAGGAGAGTCGGAGGCCCCCATACACATTAACTATTTGGCCAAACCCATAGACAGCATTGGGTTTGGCCAACTATTGGCAATAATCTATTGTTTGTTCTGTAAGAGAAGAGATAATTCAAGGGTTTTAAGAGATAAAATGGTGCATAAAACCCACTATTAAAGGGGTTGTCCAAAAATTTAGGAAAGTAAATATTACTCATCCATTAAAGGTAATCTGTCACCCCATTTTTGCGATATCAGATAAAGATATCACTGAATAGTGCGTTCCATAAGCAATCTATAGGTACCTATCATCTCCTGACACCACAGTTTTCATGTCAAAATACCTTTGTAAAGTTCGTTTTTCAGTATGCAAATTCATGCGGTCCGGTCCAATGGGCGGCATTTATTCTCACCCCCCCCCCGCTCCTCGGCTTGTTCCACGTATCTTCATCTGTGAATATCACAGACGGCGTACTGTTTCCGTGCTTGAGCGTTCAAAAGTGCCCTCGCGCGTGCGCAGTGTGCTTTGCCCAACAGTGGGCAAAGTAGAAAATCAGGTCTGCGCATGCTCCAGTATTTCCGGTGTCCAGGAAATGACTGCTTGCCTGGGACGGCTTCCGGGGCAGGGAAAGTCAGGCAAAATAGTGGCGCATGCGCAGTAATGATTTTATGCTTTGCCCACTGTTGGGCTAAGCACACTGCGCACGCGCAAGGGGCTTTTTCAAAGCGCAAGCGTGGAAACCGGATGCAAAATGAAGAAAAGAAGTACATAGGGCAAGAATGGAGGCGCTGGGGGAATGAGAATAAACGCCGCCCATCAGACCAGACCGCATGTAGTTGCAAACTGAAAAACAAACTTTACAAAGGTATTTTGACATGAAATCTGGGGTGTCAGGAGATATGATAGGTACCTATAGATAAGTTATGGGACGCACAATTCAGTGATATCTGTAACGGGTCTGGTAGGAACTGTAGACTGAAACAGGTAGATAG
>VIAB01004127.1:81054-103188 GCA_009801035.1 Oophaga pumilio | reverse complement strand
AGGTCTGGGTAAAGATCGAGGAGGTTACCCAGACCCTCAGGTACACTTTTCCTCAATGTGTAAAATTCTTCTCCAGGTGGAGCTTGGAGTAAATGATAATCTATTCCCTACTACAGCTTTTGTGGATTGTGGTTCAACCATTAATTTGACTCTAACTTGGTTACCCTCTGTAAGATAGGGACCATTAGACTCGAGACGCCACTAAATGTTGTGGCCATTGACTCCACTCCCTTCACCAAGTGGGGAATCACCCATGTCTCTGAAATGTTCTTGCTTAAGGTGGGCTCTTCTCATATGGATCATATGACTTGCTTTGTTTTGGACAAATTACCTGCGGGGTTGTTTCTGGGTTTTCCCTGGTTACAACTTCATAATCCTGTTATTAATTGGGAGACCAGAGAAATTGTCCAATTGGGATCCAATTGTGTTAAACATTGTTGTAATTCTCTGTCTATTTCGTCTGTTGGTCCAGAGGGTATTCCGGAGTACCTAAAGGATTTCGAAGACGTGTTCTCCGAAAGCGAGGCTGAGGTTTTACCACCACATCGTCCTTTTGATTGCGCCATTGATTTGATTCCGGGTGCTAAATTGCCCAAGGTCCGGTTGTTTAACCTTTCAGGTCCTGAACAGGTTGCCATGAAGGAGTATATTGCTGAGAGCCTCTGTAAGGGGCATATTCGTCCTTCTGTTTCTGCTGTGGCAGCCGGGTTTTTCTTTGTTAAAAAGAAAGATGGTGGTTTGCGCCCTTGCCTTGACTTTCAGGAACCCAATAAGATCAGGGTGAGAAACACGTACCCGCTCCCTCTTATTCCCGATTTGTGTAACCAGTTGTCCGGGGCAAAATGGTTTTCTAAATTTGATTTACGGGGAGCTTAACCTTATTAGGGTACGAGAGGGAGACGAGTGGAAGATGGCGTTTCTCACGTCCGAGTGTCTTTTTGAAAATCTGGTTATGCCTTTTTTGGCTGACAAATGCTCCAGCCGTCTTTCAAAATTTTAAAAATTTTGTGTTTTCAGACCTCATCGGTCACTTTGTAGTTATATACCTAGATAACATCTTGATTTACTTCTCAGACAAACAAGCTATTGTGGGGCATTTGCTTATTGATCTCCAGAGATTTAGAGAGAATCAACTTTTTGCTAAGTTGGAAAAATGTTCATTTTTTGTGTAGGAATTGTTGTTCTTGGGGTTTATTGTATCTAAGGAGGGTTTTCGCATGGACCCCAAAAAGGTCCAGGCTATCGTCGATTGGGTTCAGCCTCGAGACTTGAAGGGGTTACAGCACTTTCTGGGGTTCGCAAATCATGATCGGAAATTTATCAAGGGATTTTCACAGGTGGTTAAACCCCTTACTGATTTTACACTTAAGGGTGCGGATGTAAAAAATTGGTCAACGTCTGCTGTGGAATATTTTTTGAACTTAAAGAAGTGTTTTATGTCCGCCCCGGTGCTGGTGCAACTGGATCCATTCAGACCTTTTATCATGGAGGTCGACGCTTCTGAAGTGGGGGTGGGGGCAGTCTTGTCACAGGGTCCCGCCACTCTTACTAATCTTAAACCATGCGCCTTCTTTTCCAAGAAGTTCTCTCCAGCTGAGAGAAATTATGATGTGGGTAATAGAGAGCTTCTTGCGGTTAAGTTGGCTTTTGAGAAATGGAGGCATTTTTTGGAGGGTACGGCTCATCCCATCACTTATTACTGATCATAAAAAGTTAGTCTACATTGAGTGTGCCTAAAGATTGACTCCTAGGCAGGCCCGGTGGTCACTTTTTTTTCCCGGTGTTAGTTTTCTATTACATTTCGTCCTGGTTCAAAAAAAGTTAAGGCCAATGCATTGTCCCGAAGTTTTGACCCTGTGTCCCCTCCCGAGCCTCTATCCTCCATTCTTCAACCTGGTGTGGTTGTGGCTGATATCTCGTCTGAATTGGGTCGGGAGATCATGGAGGCCCAATCTCTTGCTCTTAGGTCTAAACCAGTTGGCAAATTGTTTGTCCCTGAACAATTTCGTTTAAGACTCTTTCGGGAATTCCATGAGTCTGTTTTGAGTGGGCATCCTGGGATCTTGGCCACTTGTGGGGCTGTGGCTGGGGTTTTTTGGTGGCCCTCACTGATTGCTGTAGTCAGAAAGTTTGTGTCTGCGTGTGGAATTTGTGCTCGTACTAAGAGTCCTCATAGCCGGCCAGCTGGGGATTTGGTGCCTTTGTCAATTCCTGATAGACCATGGACTCATCTGTCCATGGATTTTATCACCAATCTCCCTCCTTCCAGGGGTAATACCATTGTGTGGGTGGTAGTGGACAGGTTTTCTAAGCAAGCCCATTTTGCACCTTTAACTGCGCTACCTTCTGCTGAGACATTGTCCAGGTTGTTTGTGCAACATGTGGTGCTTTTGCATGGCGTGCTGTTGAATGTGGTGTCTGACAGAGGTGTCCAGTTTGTTTCTAAGTTCTGGAGGGCGTTTTGTAAAAAGTTGGGTGTCTCTTTGTCCTTTTCCTCTGCATATCATCCGGAGTCAAATGGCCAGACTGAACGTACAAATCACCAAGCTGCAATGTGTAGACAGCACACAACCGGGTCAAGGATGCACGCTCTGGTCCATGGATCCAAATGGGCCACAAAGTCCACAAGTAAAAAAAGGAGCAGCATCCATCCAGGTGAAGAATAAGAAAAGCTTTATTCTGCCATATCACAAGACGACGTTTCGGCCATATAGTGGCCTTTTTCAAGTATTTGAAAAAGGCCACTATATGGCCGAAACGTCGTCTTGTGATATGGCAGAATAAAGCTTTTCTTATTCTTCACCTGGATGGATGCTGCTCCTTTTTTTACTTGTGAACGTACAAATCAGTCTCTGGAACAAATTTTATGATGTCTAGCCTCCAATCGACAAGAGGATTGGTGCGACGCTTTGCCTTTAGCTGAGTTCATTTTTAATAATCGTGTTAGCCATGCCACTGGCATGTCCCCCTTTCTTGCCAATTATGGGTTTAATCCACATTTTGGGGAGTTCTCTCGTTTGGGCTCTGGTTGTCCTGGAGCTGAGGGGGCTGTGCAGAGTCTAAAGGAATTGTGGACCGAGGTTCGACAAAACATTACCAAGGCACAGAAAAGTACACATTTTTTGCAGATAAGAAGCAAGTGTCTGGTCCTACTTTCCAGGTTGGGCAGAAGGTGTTGTTGTCCACTCGAAACATTAAACTTAAGGTTCCCTCTGCTAAGCTGGGTCCTAAGTTTATTGGACCATATGAAATTGTTGAGATTGTTAGTCCAGTTGCAATTAGGTTGCACCTCCCAGACTCCTTTAAGATTTCCAATATATTTCACAAATCTCTTTTGAAGCCTTTGGGAATTGTGGATGAGGGGTCTTTGTCTGCTGCTCCCCGGTACTAGTTGATGGCCACATGGAGTATGAGGTGGGACGCATTGTGGATTCTCAGAGGGTGCGTGGTACGTTGCAGTATCTTGTTCACTGGAAGGAGTATGGTTTGTAGGATCTGTCATGCGTGCCGGCTTGTTCTGTACATGCTGATCAGTTGGTTCGAGCGTTTCATATTAGACATCCTGAGAAGCCTGGGGGTCCGGTGGCCCCCCGTTGAGGGGGGGTACTGTCATGGCTCTGGATGGGAATTCCTTTCCCTGTCCTGGGCTCTATGGAGTTAACTTTGTTGGCCTCCTTTTGGTCTGGGGAGGGCTATATTAACTCACTCTCCTTTTGGGGTTTTGTCAGTGATAGTTCTGTGCTCAGGCTGAGCAGCTGACCTTGCTATATCTGTGTATACCATTTGTTCCTGTGTGCTTGTCCAGTGTATGATCCGCCTTGTCCCTCGTTTTGTGTCTTTGCTCTGATTCTGTACCTCTTCTATTTCTCTGGTTCTGATATCTGGCTTGCCCTCTGACTGCCCTCCTAGTCTGTGCCCTTGGTTACTGCGTTCCTGTCCGATTTGTGACTTCAACTTGTATTTGACCATTCTTCAGTCTGTGCCCTTGAATACTTCATTGCCCGCTGGCTATTGAACCCTGCTTCTCTGACCACTCTCTATCTCCCTTGCATGGATCTTAGCTCCTTCTCTAGCCACTCCCCCTGTGATCACATATTTCAGGTTCTATTTAGTGCAGCGTGTTCTCAGCAGCAGCCATACACTTCTATTAGTTACTGCTGTCTCCCCACTCACTTCCCCTAGTATTCATTCCCTGGATACAATCTGTGTGTCCATCACATTATCCAACAGATTCTTTAAACTCTTACTGGTCTTGATTTCAGATTATTCCTTTCTACTCCACTATTTTATATGTTGTCTTCCACATCAGTGGAAACTATTCAAATTTGGACAATCTCTTTTTAGATTTGGAGTCCCCAATAGTGGAGCTACAGAGAATAAAGGTAAGGTGGTTGGATATGGGACGCATGAGTCAGACAAGTACAGGGCAGGGACTTCAGTTGTAGACAGGTGGAGGTAAGAGAATGATGCAATTTGGGTCAAATCCAAATGGTCTTGACCAAATGCACCTCCATAACATACAGGAGGCAGTAGGACTTTATTGCTCAAGCATGGGAAGATGGGGAAAGGCTGTAATGAATGACCATTGGTCATTGACCAACTTGAAGTCAACACCCTTGGAAGGCACCTGCAGTGGATCCAGGAGAGCAGCAGCAAAGAGGAGGACTCTAGCCACAGAACACCCACCCACGAAAGCGGTGGTGGACAGTGGGATGGTGGACAAGAACAAGCCACAAAGGGGAGCGGTACAGAAGAATAAGATCCCATCCAAGGTGAATGAGCAGCAGAAACAGACATGGGAGTTAATCTCAAACATCCCTCATGATTGGTCCACTCTGTCACCAGACCACGAAACTTAAAACTGAAGTAAAGATGAAACAAAAAGATAAGATGATAAATATCACAATAAAAGAAAATACAATTTTTATAGTCTGTGTGAATCAATTCAGTCCATCGACCACTTCCGTAATCTGTACTTGTCTTACCTCTCGGCATCCGCAGCTCTTTTTCGTATAATTGGCTCAAAATCACATGTTTATCATGCTGTAATGGTCATGTCAAAAGAAGATGCCGGAGATAAGACTCCAGTCTTGCGGCCACTGATTACGGACCTGGCCGAGAGTCGATTCATAACAACTCTAACCATTTTAATCAATATTTTCCCTGGATATCATGTTTGTACTTTAAGTGCAAGTGATGCAATCACTTTCACATACCAGTGGTTTCCACACTGACTTTGTATTCCCTGGGGCTCTGCAATAACTTTTTTTTTGTAGGATGCACATGGGTGGGGATGTGACAGGCAGGTTTTCCCGTCATTGCTGAGTAGGAGAGAAGAAAATCATGTTTAGGTGTATCTCAAAAGTACAATGACATAATCGCTGTGTAATGTGGAAAAACTTACGGCTGGTTGCTAGAGAAGGTGTCCATCCTATATAAGTATCTGTGCAGAGAAGACCGCTCCAGAACAGGTCCTCGTAAGCGGCAGAACAAGATCATCAACACCAGCTTCTCCATTCAATCCAAGCTTCAAGGTAAGAAAAGATAAATTAATATTATGACTGATCGGGTAAGGATCAATTCAGTGATAGAAGAGTATCCCACTCTGCGACAATGGTGCCTGCTGGCGGTGGAAGATACTTGGCAGCAAATGGACAACCAATTCTTTGAGTTGTCGTGGTGGAATCCAGAAAGTTGGTTAGAGATCTGAGCAACATTGGCAAGAGACTAATTGTGTTTAAATTGAAAGGTCTTGTGGGTTCTTCTTGGTGTCCAGTGATCAGTAACTATGTCCAGTGGTCCAAGGAATGGCAACCATTGACGAGTAGAGATGAGCGAATATTTCAATGTTCGATTCGGATTACGTTAGCCGAATTTGCAATATTAGCCAATTTATTCAACGAATATTCATTGAACATTACCGAATGCCATTATAGTCAATGGGAGGCAAAAACAAACGCATGCACAACACCTTAGAACGGCCCCAAATGCTGCCAAAACACATCAAATGAGGGGTAGACACCAGGAAAGTGGCCTCAATTCACCCACAGTACAAATTGCAGCATGGCACTGCAGCAATGAGCCAGGCATGAGGTATTGGGGTCTGGGACAGCATTTACAGCTTTCCAATGAACATCACAGTAAGACGAGGTGGGTGAGGGATCAGTGTAGGGCCCCTTTGCTGGGAGCTCTGATACCACATGCAACACCTCTACTTGCTTTCATGCAGAGCCACACTCAGGTGACACAAATATAAGTTTTGTAGACTACCATTGTCAGAAAAATTTAAGGATAGTAACACGGGTAGTTGAGTGCAAGGAAGTGGAGGCCTGACGTTCTCAGAGGCCTATTGCTTCAGGCACAATGCATGAAGGAGACCTAACTAGAAGTGTTCACATTTCCAAAAATTATTGGCAGACACCACAAAAGTGGCATCAATTTGACCACAGTAGAAATACTAGAATAGGGAACGACAGGTCTTTCACAACACCCAAACCAGCAAATGGATACTCAACAAGGAGTTTTCACATTTAAAAAATTGAGGGCCTTACCCCACAGAAGTGGCATCAATTTTACAACACTAGAAATAGTAGAATAGGGACCGGCAGGTCTTTCACTATACCCAAACCAGCAGATGGACAATCAACAAGGAGTGTCCATATTTCCAAAAAGTTTGGGCAGACACCACCAAAGTGGCATCAATTTCACCACAGTAGAAATAGTAGAATAAAGACCGACAAGTCTTTCACAACACCCAAACCAGTAGATGGACACTCAACCACACTGAACCACACCAACCATGACTGTTCACATTTCCACAAATTTGTGCTAACATCAGCAGCAGCAGCCACAGAAGTGACACTAAAGATATCACAGAGTGCAGTTACATTACATTAATGCATCACACTAAAAAATGCAATATCAGCTAGTCTGTACAGTGTGCGATTGGGGTGCAAAAGTCCTTGGAAATCGATGACTTGTTCATCTTAATGAAAGTTAGGAGGCCTACACTTTCAGGGGACTGCCGCATGCACTTATCCGTCAGGACACCACCAGCAGTGCTGGAGACATGTTCTGAGAGAACGCTGGCTGCCGTGCACGATAAAACCTTCAAAGCATGTGAGGCGAGCCCAGGCCACTCCTCCATTTTGGAAGACCATAATGTGAAAGAGTCTAAACGCTCCCTGATGGTATTAATATTTAGTTCTAGATCCTCCTGCACCATCCTCTCCATTCATTCATCACGTGTAAGACTTGGACTCTGTTGTGCTGGTGCACAAGTTGGTCTAAAAAATAGTGTCAAAGGACTCACAGAAATTGCTTCTTCCACCACCGCTGCTGCTGCTAATGTTTTGGCATTGACTGGCCGGAGGTTGGAAGTCTACAGCTGCGATGCGAACTGTGTGCTTTACTGCTGTCTTGGGGAAAAGCTCTCTTAAGGTTGTATATAAGCGTGTTTCGATAGTCCAGCATTTGTGGGTCCCTTTCTAGGGCGGGAATCATCAGGCAAAATTTGTTTTATAATGTGGATCTAATAAAGTGGCAACCCAGTAGTCAGCATTATTCCTAATCATAACTATACAGGGATCATGTTGCAGATATTGCAGCAAGAAGGCACTCATATGTCGAGCTCTACCATGAGGTCTGAGACCATGCTGTGTTGGTTGCTGTGTAACAATGAGGCTCGTTTCCTCCGTACCCTCCTGCCAACCCCGAACAGAGAGAGGAGGATTATCCTCTTCATCCGACAGTTGCTCGCCCATCACCTCTTCCTCCTCCATTTGCCTCTTGGATCTTGCACCTTCGATAACAGTTTGCCTGTTCTCTTCATCACCAGCCCCCACCGATCGCAGTAATCCACCCTCCCTTGCCACCCGCCTGTGTGACGGCAGTCTTGAACTTCCAGACAATGTTATCCTTTCAGCAGCCTCCTCTGCTTCCTCCTCTTCTTCTGGGACTACCATCTCCTCCCGCAGGCCATTAGAAGTCTGCTCCAGCATATAAATGACCGAAATAGTGATGCTGATGACGGCGTCATCAGCACTAACCATCTTAGTAAGCCATCTCGAAACTGTGCAGAAGGGTGCAGAGGTCCTTAATCTGTGCCCACTCTGTAAACATGATATGCATCACCTCCGTACTGCATTGGGTAATTGGTACTGGGGGACTGCGACGGCCATCAGCTTTCGGAAACCGTCAGTATGCACCATGCGGAAAAGCAGCATTTCTGTGGACAACAAATACAAGATGGTGGAGTTCAAACTGTTAGCTTTGCCATACATAGGAGGAAACAATTTTTTCAGTGACCACAACTGCGGAACCATGGGCTGGCTGCAGTGATGTGAGTGGGCGGAGTACGGTGAACCGGACAAACTGCTGGACCGTAAGAGAGGTGCAGGCGGAGATGTTAGTGTGGATTGAGAAACTTCTGTTGTGATTGTTCTCTGAGATCGATCAAAAACAGCATGCATGTCCGCTTCCGTTACAGCTGAAGGTGGCCTCTCCGGCAGCGTGACTCGATCGGGTAAAGAACCCGAGGTTCTACGGTCAAAGATAGTTGGCACGGTAACAGAGGAGGAGGAAGAAGCAGCAGTGGTGATTTATTTGGATGGCTGATGGTGGTTGATGTCCGCTGGTCCGCATTTTTACGCAGTGGGATTCCCACACTAGAGCATGTTGATTGCGCATGTGAAGGTTTATAGATGTAGTAGTCAAATTATTGCAGTTTTTACCTCAACTCAGTTTATTTTTGCAAAGTTTGCAGATTACGTGAGTTGGCTCATCCTTTGCAGTTTTAAAAAAGGCCCTGGCTAGGCAACCCTTGCCACCCCTGCGAGCAGCAGACCAATGGATGCTGCTGGTCAGAAGCACAGTTGTGACTGGCGATGCATCGCTCGTCTTGGCTGCATCACTACATGTCTGTGATGGACGTCGCAACGTAACCTCCTCGTCTTCCTCCTCAGATGACCTACTCAGCTGTGTTCCTCTATGTTCAAGCCAACTAGGATCTAACACCTCATCATCATCCTCTGTGTTACCACATTCCTGGCCATTGGAGTCACTCTCCTCCTCTTCTTGCCTTGACAGCACAGTACAGTCCAAGTGAGCCTCAGATATCTGTGTCTCATCAGGATCACCTCCCCTCCAGGGGTTAACGTCTGATGATGAGGGTCAGGATGCTGTTGAGACCGTACTTCTTCCTACCCCGGCGCCAAGTTAAACAAATTTTGGGCATCGGTGCAGATTTCCTCATCTTGACTCTGTAAAACTTTTGAGTACACTTCTGATAAACATGACATAGAATGTGTGAACAGCTCTTCAGAATCACCCGTCTGTGGTTCCATACAGTCAGTTGAACGTTTGGATAGTTGGGACGCAGAAGGAAGCAAGGGGAATTTGGCTGACACATCTGTGGACTGTACTGGGTGTGATGTTGAGGTGGAGGAAGAGGAGGAGAGGCCACTTGAAGCTGCACTTGCCGTCCACTCGAGTACAGTCTCTTTCTGGGCATCATCGACAAGGCGTACCGCTGTGCAGCTGCCAAAGGAAGGTAGTGGTGTAGCGTGTCCAGTAACATAAGTTGTCAGTTGTCTTTGCATAGGATGTGGCGCCACTTCACTAGTGCTTTCACCAACATTACCACCTACCCCACGTACACCTTGAACACCAAGCCTAATTCCCCTTCCACAATGGCCTTGCTTTTTCCCAGTCATGTTGCTCAGATCGTGTGGTATGAGCACAGTATTAACACTCAAAAGTAAGAGTTTAAACTCTGCACCACCTCTGCAAACAGCTGATTTTCAGCAACAGTAAATTCAAAGTTGCAATATGGCGTGCTGTATCGTGTTAGTCACAGATTTTGTTATTGGACCAAGGATCAGGCCTTTATAACACACTAGATGCTACAAACTGTTTTTAAACTCAGGTCCCTTACTGTACGACATTAATAACAGAAGATTTTTTTTGCGGCATATGGATCAGGCCTCAGTAACACACTAGATGCTACAAACTCTTTTTTTTTCCAACATGTTTTATTGATTTAAAGAGTATTACAGAAAATTATAATCATACAAGTCTTGAAGTAACAAGCTTAATTGACATACTTAAAACTCAAAATGATGAATTAAGGAGCATTACCTAAAAGTAAGTCATACAGATTTGAAGGTATCAAACTTATTTGACGCATATTTGACAAGGTCCCTTACTGTATCCCTTTAAGATAAGGTCCCTTACTGTATGACGTTAATAACAGAAGAATTTGTTTGTGGCCTATGTATCATGCCTCTAAAACACACTAGATGCTTCAAACTATTTTGAAAAACAAAAGCCAATATACGAGACCAGCACCCACAAGTAATAAAACTAGTAGCATACAAGGGTGCAAGGATATAAAGGAGAGCTAATGTGCAAAAAATATGGAAAATCAGATAAAGGACAAACACACAGTAATCTCCAGCGATCTCAGGCAGGAAGGTAGTTATAAAAAATATTCCTTTATTTCTTTTCGTTAAAAGAGCATGTTACAGGTAGTGGATACCCCAGTGGATGGTAAAAAATCTGACGCGTTTCAAATCAAAGGAGTCTTAATCAGATAAAGGAAGAACACAACTCAGAAACCAAATTAATAAAAATGTGAAACTTTATTAAAATAACAATAAAACACAATATACAAAAGTGTAAAGAAACAAGAATGACAGTGGTAAACTGACTAGGTGGAGCCACAGTTAAAAAATATGCAAACAAGACAAATACACAACTGTAAACAAGAGTCTGCTGGAAAAGTGCAAGTGCATTGTGCTGGCAAATAAAACTATGTAGATAGTGTCAATAGGGAAAGAATATATATGTATCCATGTAAATCTACACTGGGGGTGCAAAATAAATCCCCCAGGGTCTAAACCGCCACAAAAAGGACAAAAGTAACCAAGCAAGACAGCA
Organism: Oophaga pumilio; assembly: GCA_009801035.1. Classification (NCBI taxonomy): domain Eukaryota; kingdom Metazoa; phylum Chordata; class Amphibia; order Anura; family Dendrobatidae; genus Oophaga; species Oophaga pumilio. Next base: position 92,250 of record VIAB01004127.1, on the reverse strand, counting down.
GTAAAGAGTAATAAGTGTATGCCTGAAGGATTTACCTGAAAAAAACGTGGCTCCGCCCACCCCAACACGCGTTTCAGCGTAGTGCCTTCTTCTGGGGGTATGGCATCGCTAAACACCAAAAGCTATATATGTACATTGGTGGTCAATCAGCGCAAAGTAAGGGAAATGCAATTCTCAGATGGCACATGCGTCATCAGCGATCCCCGAAAGTTAGCAATACAAAAGGCGTCATCGGATGGACAAGAGCGCGTCACTCGGACACGCCCACGCTGGTCATGTGAGTGGAACGATGATGCGAGCAAGCCCAGAGCCAGAAAGAAACGCTGTCGGAATTGTAAGTAGAGGGGAGCAGATGCGCATGCGCAGAGTGCAAAACGATTGTAATGAAGATCAAAGACAAAATAATGATTAAATAACAAAAATGTGTTGTGCACTACGTATATACACGCAAATTAGATGGCTAAGATCGGTAAACAGCATAAAATATTAAAGTGCTGAAGTGAAAAAAAGAAAAATCATTGCCAAAGTTAATAAAATATGAATAAATAGAAATAATAAGACGCATATAAAATCCCGATCCAAGAGGTCCTTCCCTAGAGATGGAACATGGAAAACTAAAGCAAGGGCCACACCTAAAGATGGAGAATACTGTGCATGAAATCTGCAAGGATAATAAAAAATAATGATTAAAAAAGAAACAATAAAAAAGGTCCCTTACTGTATGACGTTAATAACAGAAGAATTTTTTTTTGTGACCTGTGGATCAGGCCTCTATAACACACTAGATGCTACAAACTCTTTTTAAACTCCGGTCCCTTACTGTATGGCGTTAATAAGAGAATAATTTTTTTTTGTGGCCAATGGATCAGGCCTCTGTAACACACTAGATGCTACAAACTATTTTTAATATTGGGTCCCTTACTGTATGACGTTAATAACAGAAGAATTTGTTTGTGGCCTCTGGATCAGGCCTCTACAGCATTATTTCAAACCAAACAAATGACTTAGGCCTCTTTCACACATCAGTTTTTTGCCGTAAGGCGCGATCCGGCATTTTTGTAAAAAAACAGATCAGTTTTTTTTAATCGCCGGATCCGTTTTTTGGTCATTGACATGCATTAGCGCCGGATTGCGCCGCATGTCATTGCGTTTAGTCCATTTTCTGCCGGATTCGTCCCAGATTTTAATTCAAGGCAGCCGGACAGAACGCATCATGTAACGTTTTTTTTTTCTGCCGGAAATGCCTGACAGCGCCTGAAGCGGAGCATCAGGCGGCCGGAAACAATAGAACTCTATGGGACCGGCTCAGTCTTTTGTGCAATCCGGCAAAAGACTGGTCCGGATTCTGGAAATCAAGGACTACTACTACTGCTGCTGCTGCTACTACTACTACTACATTTTCCGGGTTAAAAAAACGGTCAGGACGGATTCAGCTAAAAAACGGATCCAGCACATCAGTTTTTTACAATCTACGCCGGATCCGTCTTTTAAACAATTCGCCGGATTGTGCCTGATTGCAAAAAACTGATGTGTGAAAGAGGCCTTAAGTGTGCTACAGCAGGCTGTCTAACTTTTTGCAACTGAAAAATTATCATTTTCTTTTAATGTGCCTTAGGTCTACAAACAGGTTACTATGACCGCCACAAAATGACTACGTGGGATACAGCAGGCTGTTTCACATTTAGCACCTGGAAAAATTATTTTTTTTTGTGCCTTAGGTCTGCAGACAGTTTTATTTCACAACAGCACTAAATTACAAGGTGGGATACAGCTGGCTGTTTAATTTTTTTTCACTAGCTACATGTGAATTAGAATGCTATACTCGTGCATATAGGAAAGATGTATATCTTAGTACCGTGTTAGCCAGTAGATAGAAAAATATTTAGAATTGAGAGTCCTCAGTGGTTGATACCTTTTAATGGCTAACTGAAAAGATGGTAACTTTCGAGATGGAAGCTTTCGAGACTACTCAGGTCTCTTCATCAGGCAAAGACTAATACAACATCTGAAGAATCACATATTTATACACAACACAGCACAGAAACAATGCCATAGATGAGACAAGTGACGTGAAGCAGAACTGTCATTATGGGAGAGGGATGAACAGTTGTGGCAATAAAACTTTCACACTCCTTATCTATGAACTAGTCCAATATTTATTGCCACAACTGTTCATCCCTGTCCCATAATGACAGTTCTGCTTCTGCATCGCCCCTGGTGCATAACATCTGGCCCCATCATCTCCAGTTCATTACATCTGGCCCCATTGCTGTCGGTGTAAAACATCCGTCCCCATCGCTTGGATGGCACACCATCCATGCTCCATAGCCCCGATGCATAACATCTGCACCCATCGCTCCCGGTGCACAATATCCAGCCCTATCGACCCCGATTCTTAACATTCAGCCCCATCAGCCCTGGTGCGCAACATTCAGCCTCATATCCTCCGAGGCACAATATCCGCTCCTTTGCCCCCGGTGCACAACATCCGGCCCCATCATCTTCGGTGTATAACATCCGGCCCCAGCGCTCCCAGTGCACATCGTCTGGCCCTATCGACCCCGAGGCACAACATCCAGCCCCATCGCCCACGACACATAACATCCTGCCCCATCACCCCTGGTACACAACATCCGGCCCCATCATCCCTGATGCATAACACCCAGCCCCATCACCCCTGCGTGCACAACATTTGACCCCATCACCCCCGGTGCACAACATCCAGCCCCACCGCCCCCAACACATAACATCCAGCCCCATCGCCCCTGGTACATAACATCCAGCCCCATCATCCTCAGTGCATAACATCCGACCCTGTCACCCCCTGTGCATAACAACTGGCCCCATTGCTCCTGGTGTACAACATCCTTCCCCATCGCCCTGGGGACATAGCATCCATCCCCATGTACCGTCGCCCCGGTGCATAACATCCGGCCCCATCGTCCTGGTGCATAACATCCGGCCCCTTCGTCCCTCGTACACAACATACGGCCCCATCATCCCCGGTGCATAACTTCTGGCCTTATCGCTCCTGGTGCACAATATCTGGCCCTGTCGCCCCCGATGCATAACATCCGGCTCCATCACTCCCAGTGTATAACATCTGGCCCCATTGCTTCTGGTGCACAACATCTGGCCCCATCAACCCCGAGCCACAACATTCGGCCCCCGACGAATAACATCTTGCCCCATTGCTCCCTACGTAGAGCACACGTGTCAGCGACTAATTCATTTTGTTCTTGTCTTTTAGGTTTTTACAAGATGTCTGAATTTGTACTTACTTCAGGTAAGTTTGAGAACTTTCCAAACATCATTGTCTAAATCAAAGTAACAAAAGAGGTAAAAAAAAAGAGGTAAAAAAATGGATTTTTTTTTACTCAAATGCATGTAGTGTACGTGTGTGTTATTAAAAATGTTGCACCGTTTGGCCTTTACAGGCTCTTTATTTCCCATCACATTTACCTTTGATGTGGTCTGTGGCTATAGATCAGCTGAGAGGAGCTCAGAAAAAAAAAGATAAGCGTTACAAACTGTCCCATAGGAACACTCTCACTGATGGATTCTCAGTTATCTCATTCTGCAGCTGGCAATTCACAGTGCAGCACAGAGTCTGTAGAAGGCAAACGGTGCAAAATGTTTAATGAATCCAAATAGCAAAAATGATTTTTAGCCCCAAAACACATGCATTTAAAGAAAAAAAAGTGTACTGAAAGGTGGGTAAACCCTTTAAACTTCAAAAGAAAGATTATAAAGAAGCTTGGATCCTAGGTCTGATTGGCCTAGATCAACGAAGAATTAGTTTTATGCCCAAGGTATTATTTTTGAATAGGTCATAAAGTGTCTGGACCTTGAACAGGTGCATCACTTTTTATGTGTCCTGAATCCGACATCTTTCCCTGTTTTTCCACTTTGAGCTGTAAAGTTTCCCTCGTTCCTCCATTTCTCTGCTGATGATCGCTGTTCTTGCTCACTGCATACTCCTGTGGGCTACCTGATGTCGGGGAGGGGGGAGATGCAGCTGCACAATCCATCACTAGTTATCTGCTGATACAACCTGACTACACAGTAGATGGTTTGCAGTCAGGCTCCTCTTGTTAGCCACTAAAGTGCATATTTTAGTAAAAATACAGCGTATCCAGAAATAAGAAGAGAAGTGGATCATTAATATATACGATACTACAAACTGGCAGATTTTCCATCGTTTACATTGGACCCAGCATTTTACCAAATCTTGTCCACTTGCTGTGCAAAAATCCTGTAGTGCAAATTTGGAAATTGCACCATCCATGACCATACAGGTTGCGGATTTTCACTGCGGATCCCACCATTGCAATGAATGGGGTGAAAAGTTGCAACAACTCTTCATGTTACATTCAGTATCAGAATGTTGACATAAATCCTGATGGGATTTTGCTACAGGGAGTCTTCAAAAAGAGAACATACTGTCACGACTCTATTGTCGGGTGTCCTGGACCAGGGGCTCCTTCCCTGTCCCTAACGCTAGGGGAGCCTTAGCTCACACTGTTTCAAGGATTACTTCTGATGGTGAAGACGCCAGGGCCACGTACTTTGCCTTAGCTCCTGAATCCGCCCTCAGTCTGTACAACACCCCACCCAGGGAAGAGGGGAGTAGTAGTGTACCATAATACACAAACCAGATTAACAAGTTAGTACAAAGAGGGGTAAAGGAAATACCAATCATACAAATATTCACTCACATATAACAAAGGAATGCACTGGGGAGTGGAGGATTGGGTTAAACTAAAGTAGGAGAAGGAGGGGAATTAGCACACACCCAAAACCTAGCAACAGTCACAGATAAATCCACCAAACACCTTCACCAAAAACCAACAAAAACCTTCAGCCATGCAGCATAAGCTAGCTCTGACAATGAGTGCTAGCCAGGGCCCAGATTATGTAAGTGATGGGAGTGGCTAACAGTGAACAGAGCCTAAACTCTCCAGGAGCTCTCAACTGGGCAGATTAACCCCTGTACTGCTAAAATAAATTTAAATGGTTTTGTATGAAGGTGAAGTGCTTCTAATCAGTGCAGGAGTAGGAAAAATCAGACACTGCGGTCTTCTGGATCCTCTTGGTCACAGTAAACCCATGACACATATACTTGGAATAACAAGGCCACTTTTTCTTCCAAAAATCAGCATATCTCATTTCTGTTGTGTCTGCAGTCTCAACCCTATTAAAGTAACTGGGGCTGAGCTGCACTTCCACACTCCACCTGTGGACAAGTGTGGCGCTATTTTTTTTTTTTTAAAGGGAACTTGTCACCCCCTCTTGGCCGTTTTGAAGTAAAAGAGCCACCTTCAGCAGCACTAAGGCAGCAGTCTGTGAAGGTGGCTTTTTTTTTTGTACCCCTGCAACACAGAAATATTCACTTTTAAAAATCGGTCCCCATACCTTACATGTGTCCCTGAGGTGTGGCTTCTGCCTGGGACTCATCCTCCCCCCAGCCGTCCATCAAGGCACTTCAGCATCGCTGCGCCTCCAACAGCGTTTTTTCACTTTTATTTCTGTTGTGTTGGGCACCTGCGCTGTAGTAACAGTCCTCGGGCATGCGCAGTGCGCGCTGCCCGGGAACTGTCCGAACACTATTGTGCCTGCATCTCTGTGGTTCCCCAGCTCCCTCCCCGCAGTGTGTTATCATGTATTCACACTGCGGGGCTTGCAATCTGGCGCCTGCACAGTCTCCATTTTTAGCTGCGCCTGCCCCCTTTTTATTAAAATGTCAGTGTTTTGTGCTGTAACACACCTTGACTGATGATCGGATTCGGACCTGCCAGAAGAAGAGAAGCGCATCCGACGCCGCACAGGGTCAGAAAATGAAACTGGAGGGACTGGGAGAATATTTCTGCTTAGCAGAGGTACAAAAAAAAAAAAGAGCCACCTTCACAGACTGCTGCTTTAGTGCTGCTGAAGGTGGCTCTTTTACTTCAAAATGGCCGAGGGGGGTGACAAGTTCCCTTTAAAGTAAATGGTCAACAGCTGAATTCCATTCTGCGATAGGGTTTGAAATTCCTAAATAGACAAGAAACGAGGAATTTGGCGTCCTCGTCTAGCAATCAGCTGCTCGTCTTACAGACACCATGGTAGTTTACTCCTTCTAATCAATATCTTTTTTTATCTGATTTTAGATCCATTTACATGGGAAAAAGGATTTGTCAAGATTGTGAAAATAGAACTGAATATCAGGAATTTTCAGAACGAGCTTCTCGTGGCTAACCGAGAAACGAGTGACGCTACTTTTCAGACATATGCAGATGCTGAAGGTAAATTACAGATATCTGGTGCTTCAAAAAGAAAATGGGAGAAAGAAAATCAAATGAAATCTGTTATACTAATGTTCGTAATAATTGGGATCATATATCAATTACATATTAGTAGAGATTTGAAACTTTAGTTATAGAAATATAGGTTTACTAAAAGCTTATAGCAAGGCGTTTTCCTTTAAGGCTAAGTTCACACTTGGAGTTTTTGCAGTGGTTTTTTAATGCTTTTTTTAATGCAACGATTCAACTGCGTTTTACAGTACCAGCAAAGCCTATGAAATTTCAGAAAACTCATGCACACACATTGTTTTTTTGCCATCAGTATTTTGTGCTTTGCATGGTTTTTTGCACAATAGAGCGTGTCACTTCTTTCAGCGTTTCTCCCCCATTGAAATGAATGGGTGGTGAAAAAATGCACCAAAACCCAGGTATCAGGTTTTGTTGCGTGTTTTGTGCCAAAACCTGATTGTATAAAATAGGACTTTTTCCAACACTAAACTTTATCAGCATGCATAAGAGACACATCTAGCATACAAAAAAACAAGAAAAAAACAAGGAAAACATGCTTCTTTTCTGCAGCCTTTTTCCTGCCAAGAGATCAGATTTCGCTGCAGAAAAAAAATGCTGAAAAAACGCCCAGTGTGAACTTACCCTTAGTCAGCAGCAGTACCTTTTCAGGACTTTGTGGCCAGAAACAACTGACATTATGAGTTATGTGTAAATATGACTTTTGAAAAACAGGATGCTGAGAATATCATCTATAATCTGCAGCAAGAATTAGTTGTAACTGACTCTATTACTTGATTGTCTGTATTTTGCATTGCCTATGTCAGCTTGATACAAATATATCAGTGTCGGACATCCGGCTGAGAATTGTGTCACTTGTCTGTTTGTAAATAAACAAGTAAATAAACAGAGATTTACTTCCAGAGTTCAGGTGTTGTCCTATCTCACTTGCTAAAAGGTGAAATTCTCCATACAAAGTGGAAATGAACTAAACTTTTATATTTGCAGGTCAGTTCTAGCAAATCACTTGTTTCTTTTTTTGGTTTCATCTTGGCAAAGCTCCTTTCATCTGGTGCAGAGTGAAAGCGAGAAAACTGGGGACCATCGATGAGAAGACATTAGTGGTTTGGACCCACTCTGTTTTCTCCTTTTCAGTGTACACAACACTTACGTGACTCTATATCCCAAACTCCAGTCCTCGCGGCCCCCACTTGTCATGTTTTCAGGATTTCCTTTGTATTGCGCAGATGGTAGAAGTATCATCAAGGCATCAGGAATTCTCTCACCTGTGCAACACTATGGAAATCCTGAAAACACGACCTGTGGGGTCCGTGAGGACTGGAGTTTGGGAAACACTGCTCTATAGTGAGGAAAGGGAGCGTCAAGACCTCTGTTGAATCCGGCAATCACCAGATCGCCGGATGTCCCCTGGCGTGATATTGGCAGACGCAGATCAGCTTCACCAATGGTTAATGCTACCATTGGGAAGGTTTTTCCCCTTGTAACCAGGTCTCTTCTTTATGTCCCAGTGTCCAAAAATGAAAAATAAAAAGTCATAAATGATATATTAAAAGAATAAAGAATCTTAAATACGGTATATATAAAAAAAGTGTTTAACTTTTTTTCTACACATTATCTCTAATGTAGCCAAAAATGGTTCTATTAACAATACATCTTGTCCTGCTAAAGATGAGGCAAAAAATATGTTTTGTGAAATGGGGCGATGAAAAAAAAAGTATCAAACTAAGGTTTAAAAGTCCATTTTCATTTTTTTTGTTATTTCTCAATAGACATTCCTTGGATGACAAAGTTGCATGTGTCACCTTACTTTGGTACCCACGACTGCTGGCAAATCTATCAATGTTAATTTAGCTGTTGAGCAGTTTTCCTGTTTCTGTACTGTATTTCCTTCCAAAATGGCTGAAATGAAATATTTATATCCTGATTTCAACATCTTTTTACTTATATGGGGAAAGAATAATAACATTAATTAATAGAAGGCGAATCTTCCGTCTCCAAAACAACAACAGCGAGGCAAATTCTCACAGATTTGTTCACCTTTTTATTTCCTTTCGGCTGATGTTCATTATCTTGATACTTTATAGAATCATTTATCTTTCTGTTTTAGATGAAAATGCCAAATTTTATCTGGTCATATACAAAATGCTTAATGGCCAAGAGGGTGGACAACCAGTGGCCGTCAGCTGCACAGTAGGCGACAAGGATTACCTTCTGTCTGTAGAAAATAACTCGGTTATTCTCAAGGTAAGATCCAACATTAAAATGCAATTGTAATCTACACTGTATGGAAAAAATTATGTGCCCCCTCCACATTCCACCTCCCATCCTAGATCCATAGACAGTATATACACTACTATGTATACTTAGTCGCTGCTTTGCAGATAAAATGGTTCCCGCTCTTCTGGGAAGGATTTGTATAGGATTTTGGAGATGTCTGTGGGAATTTTTGCCCCTTCATCCAGAAAAGGATTTGTAAGGTCAAACCCTAATATTGGGGAGAGGCCGGGATCATAATCTCCAATCTAGATCATCCCAAAAGTGTTGGGTGGGGTCCATCAGACTCTAGATAGAGAAGTGTGATTCATCACTATAGAGTGCCCGCCAGGGTAGTGGGGATACTCGGTACCGGGCCGCTTCTTAAAGGGGCAGTGTCACGGCAGCAGTGACGAGGTCCGTGGCCCTGGGCGTCCAACAAAAGGGGATGATTATGAAAAAGGGGAAAAATAAAGAGTTTGTAATAAAGTGTTCGCGAGTCGTGACGCCACCTGTGGTGCTCGGCAATAAAGATGTTAGCCAACGCTGCAGATTGAGTCCACTGTGACAGTTGTTGATGCAGCAGAGTTGGTTCAGCCCTCCACAGGCAGGGCTAAGTCCCAGGGCAGATGTAGTATGTTCAAGATAGTAATGATGTAGGAGGTGAATGTGGTGCAGGGCAGGTGACGCAGGAATAATTCAGAGGACACAGCGGGGTGCAGTTTTTAAAGCTTTACTCACAGTTCTTGTGTGCACAGATACCTGCTTGGTGCCATGTCCTCCAGGTGAGGGGTCCAGCAAACTCCCAGGTAGATCAGGATACACCTTTCCTGGACTCCCTTCAATATGTTCCTTTCCTGGCCGTCTCACTGTGCTGACTTTCCGCCCTTCCTGTCCAACACCTCATAGTCAGTGTCCCGAGACCGCAGCCGTGGACCCTGTCAGGCGACGTCCTCTCTACACCCCCTTGCTCCTATATGAGTGCATTTTCAGCGAAGATAACTGTGGCTGTGGCTGAAGCACCTACAGGTGGCACTGCCTCCGGCTTGCTAGCTGAGTCTGGTGATTTCTCCACTAGTCTCGGGTGCCGGTACCCCACTGCTACCTGGTCCCTCCACTACAGGATTGGGCCCCACGAATGGATTGCTCACTATCCGTACCCCTAGGACTCCTTCTGTCTTTCTGAAAGCTTCTTTATGTTTCGTTCTTACTTCTATCTTTCTGTGTCTGCAGACAAGCTCCTTACAGCTTGAGCTCCCCTCCTGTTCTGACTCACAGTTTCGTTCCCGCTATCTAAGCTCCACTCCCTTCCTTCACTTTCTCCACCCACTCTCCCAACACCCTTTACTCCCCAGCCTTGGATGAGACCATCCTCCCGTAGGGTATGTCCAGGGTGCCCTGCTGCAATAGTCTGTGTTCGGTGCAGGTGTTGGAGTCCTGGGTGGTGTTTCCTCCTTACCTCAGAGTGGGATACCACACCTCTGGATGAGGTGCAGTACCTCTGTGGTGACTGGACCCTCAGGGGCGCCACAACTACACAGAACACGTCTCCCCCATAGTCCAGTGGTGGCAGATTTACACCACTCCATTCAACTATCAGCATTGTGCTTGGTGATGTATAGCTGCATGCAAGTGCTCGGCCATGAAGCTCCTGGCGGGGGCTCAGTGTTTGTACTGATGTTTTACCAGAGGAGGTCTGGACTCTGCAGTTATGAAGTCAGCAGGGCAGTGGTGACTTTTCTGCCCTCTGCTCCTCAGCACTCAGCCCCCCCCCAGTCTTTAATGTTACGGGGTCTCCACTTTGTGGCTGAGTTGCTGCAGTTCCTTCCAGTTCTCAATAATATCACTCACAGGTGATGGGGAAGATTCAGGAGGAAGAAATGTCATGGACGGACTTGTTACCCCAGTGGCTGACTTTTATCCTCTGCAGAGATATTGAAAATTATGAGGGATTAATACAAAATTGTATAATGTACATTATTTGCCAAAACAGCAATACCCTTATAATAAAAAAAAGGACTCTGGCCAGCGTGTATAAATACCGAAATAATACCCAAATTTCAATTTTAGGAACGTGAAGTGCCAGAAATAATCCTTTTCGAGAGCAGTGAATTCATCTTCTACATAAGAGGCACCGTTCTATCAAACACAACTTTCGAATCATCGTTGGAGCCCGGATTTTCCCTCGCGAGTAATGAAGAAGACTCCAAACTGATATTAATGCCTCACTCTGAAGAGGAACCAGAAAACTTGGCAAAATTGCGCTTAGGTAAAAAAAAAAATCTTTGCCTACAATTTTCTCAATTGTCTTTTCCAAATGGTTGTGTGAAAGGAAATAGGAGTTCGGAATATGTAAAAATGGAAAACTTACAACTGCAAGGAGAGACCTAGACATGTAAAACAAGAAATAATGAAACGGACAAAATCCAACTCGTCCATCAGCTGCTTAATTTGTGCAATTTTTGCAGCTCTCATAGAAATAAATGGAGAGAGACTGCGCTTATCCCGACCATGGCCTTGGTAGAGATGCTGCTGAAAAAAGGGGCATCATCATGTATCAGACAATATATAGTACTGTATTGTATTAAATCCTGTGTTATCTGTATATAGAGGTGTTATTAGTCATTGTACA
>VIAB01004125.1:79406-94064 GCA_009801035.1 Oophaga pumilio | reverse complement strand
AGATTAATAGGGGTGCCCAAACTTTTTCATATAACTGTAAGTTACTGCTGCTTCTAGTGAGGGGACTACAACTGATTAACACTAGGTAAAAGTCATGTATTGGCCAGAAATAGTGTTATTCTTCATTTACGCTCATATTATCAGTATTTTGAAAATGTACCATTAGCTGTACTTATTGCATGCAAAAAAGAGTCAGATATGCAACGGACCTTTTGCCTAGTTCTAGTGCCTGTGTGCTGACACAACAAACGCTTGAATAATTTGTCATTGCGGCTTCTAGAAAAATGCATATTTGCAGCACACATTATAATGTAAGCTTCGTTAAAATAAAAAATGATAATAAACTACAATTATCTTGGGTTGTTCAATCTATCCAGTGAGGCTTGGCTACTCCACTGAAAACTTGAGATCATAATAAAATATCAATTATTTTCTTGTTTCTTCTTCATAAAGCAATAAACATGAAATATTTTTTTTTTCTAATTAATTTTGTGTGATCTATGAGTAGGTGCAAAATAGTCGGGACTGGGTCCTGCTCTGCCCCAATCTATTTTGATGTCTGCTGATATATAGCGAGATGACCTACAAGCGTTAGGATCCTTCCTGATTGGGTACACCTAGTTGTGATGGGATGGCTTTTATATTATTTACATGTACTATTACTATTTATTTACTTACTGCAGCATATTTGCTCATTTTGATTTTATCCTAGGTTTTATTTGCTTAAAAAGACTAAGAAAGTGATGTGCCAATCATCTAGTTACAAAAAAAGAGGAGTTTTGCCCATATACTTGTGCTGATTGTACTGCGCTGATTCCCCATTTGTGAATATTATCACATGACCTTGGAAGTTCAGCATTTATTCCCGCTGTGATGATGCACTGGCTCCCAGTACCAAGTGTAAGTTCGCAATCTCACTGTTTCGAAACGTCATCATACTATGTAATCTCAAGGCTGGCCTTGAGATGATACAGTAGGAGCAAGCTGCTGTAGATCCCTTCTTCCATTGCGCTGTCTCTGCCTCTTATGGGCAGGAGCTGACCAGAAACAAGGAATGTTATCCTGAGCGAGCTAAAAACCACAAATTCTGCCCAATATGTAGAACTTTATAAGCGCTAATAATGGTACATGGGGTGACTAATAATGCTGAAATATGTTTTCGGCTCTTGAATAGTGCCTGTAGCCTATAATGGCCCAATATTTATTTTACTTCTTAATATATTGCATTTTTTCCATTTTTCATTATATCTTTATCTTAGAGTTGCCCCAAATGATTGTAAAGGTAATATCCCCATCATAGGTTGTCACCGTGCTAATTTTATTCAATTACTGAGCCTGGTGCCTGGTGAAGCTAATTCTAATTAAATGTTCACCTTTCTTCCAATCCTAATAGATCTCAATATATTATATCTTACTGGCTTCCTTTTTGCAAGACAAAGTATAGTCATCGCATGAGACAGACTCCCTTGTAGTAATGGGGGTCATAATGCCTTGTAAAGCAATAAAACACTTACATAGATATTAAATGAAGGCAGCTAATCAGACAAGCATTCAGACAGTGAAAATGGCAAATCATTAAGCCTATGTCTGGTAAAACATCTCGTAATCAGGACAGAAAGCTGAGATTATATGAGCCAGACAAGGTGGTCTGTCTGGACATAGATTTTACTAATTATATCTAACAAAAAAAATACATATGGGTGGTCTGTGTTTGTACTTTTCCATCTTAGTAAATTACGTTTGCTCCATTCTGCTCATGTATACTCTTGCCTCTGTGCATTGAACAACTCTACTGTCTCATTTGAGATTTAGATAATTATCTTCACAAAAGCTTGTGCTTGCTGCTTGAAGGACTATAAGTACCATATACTCCAATTGAAGGCTGCCGAGTGGAGAGAGGGCTACAATTAAGTACAGGTCTCCAGGTAATTACATAGTTAAACACAATATCATAGTTTAACACAAGAGCATAGTTTTTCTGCTTTTATCTGTACGGTTTATCCCCAACAAAGGCCATACAGATGTTGGTGGTAAGGGACTCTATAATTAGGCGGACATATAGGGTCATCTGCCATCGAGACCGTGAATGCCAAACAGTGTATGTCTGCCGGGTGCTCAGATTTGAATATTGCAGATCGGATAGACAGATTGCTGGGAGGGTCTGGAAAAAACCCAGCGGTTATGGTACACATCGGTACCAATGTCAAAGTTAGAGGGAGGTGGAAGGTCCTCAAAAAACAATTACAGAGAACTAGGTGAGAAACTGAAGCCCAGGACCTCCAAGGTGGTGTTTTCAGAAATTCTGCCGGTGCATCATTAGAAAGACAGTGGGAGCACCGGGGACTTAATTACAGTGAGGGAAATATGTATTTGATCCCTTCCTAATTTTTGTAACTTTTCCCACCGACAAAGACATCAGCAGTCTATAATTTTAAGGGTATTTTTATTTTAACATTGATAGAATATCAAAAATAAAATCCAGAAAATCACATTGTATAAAATATATAAATGTATTTGCATTTTGCAGTGAGAAATAAGTATTTGATCCCCTACCAAACATTAAGAGTTCTGGCTCTTACAGACCAGTTAGACGCTCCTAATCAACTCGTTACCTGCATTAAAGACAGCTGTCTTACATAGACACCTTTATAAAAGACTCCTTTCCACAGACTCAATGAATCAGTCAGACTCTAACCTCTACAATATGGGAAGACCAAAGAGCTTTACAAGGATGTCAGGGACAAGATCATAAACCTGCACAAAGCTGGAGTGGGCTACAAAACCATAAGTTAGATGCTTGGTGAGAAGGAGCAACTGTTGGTGCAATAGTAAGAAAATGGAAGAAATACAAAATGACTGTCAATCGACATCGATCTGGGGCACCATGCAAAATCTCACCTCATGAGGTATCCTTGATCATTAGGACGGTGAGAGATCAGCCTAAAACTACAGGGGGTGAATGTTAATGTTCTCAAGGCAACTGGAACTACAGTAATCAAGAAAACCATTGGTAACACATTACACCGTAAAGGTTTAAATACCTGCAGTGCCCACAAGGTCCTCCTGATCAAGAAGGCATATGTGCAAGCCCATCTGAAATTTGCCAATGAACACCTGGATAATTCTGAGTGATTGGGAGAAGGTGCCTTGGTCAGATGAAACAAAAATTGAGGTCTTTGGCATTAACTCAACTCGCCATATTTGGAGGAAGGGAAATGCTGCCTATGACCCAAAGAACACCGTCCCCACTGTCAAGCATGGAGGTGGAAACATTATGTTTTGGGGGTGTTTCTCTGCTAAGGGCACAGGACTACTTCATCCCATCAATGGGAGAATGTAAGGAGCTATGTACCATAAAATCCTGAGTGACAAACTCATTCCCTCCACCAGGACAATAAAAATGGGTCGTGGCTGGGTCTTCCAGCAAGACAATGACCCAAAACAAACAGCCAATGCAACAAAGGAATGGCTCAAAAAGAAGCACATTAAGTTCATGGAGTGGCCTAGCCAGTCTCCAGACCTTAATCTGATAGAAAACTTATGGAGGGAGTTGAAGCTCCGAGTTGCCAAGCGACAAGGGTCTGCGAAGAGGAGTGGATCAAAATTCCTCATGACATGTGTGTAAACCTCATCATCAACTACAAAAAATGTCTGACTGCTGTGCTTGCTAAGAAGGGTTTTGCCACCAACTATTAGCACTTGTTTGCCAGAGGGATCAAATATTTATTTCCCACTGCAAAATGCAAATAAATATATATAATTTATACAATGTGATTTTCTGGATTTTAGTTTTGATATTCTATCTCTCAATGTTAAAATCAACCTACCCTTAAAATTATAGACCGTTCATGTCTTTGTCAGTGGGCAAACTTACAAAATCAGCAATTTATCAACTAATTATTTCCCCCACTGTAAATGGCTTAGAAATTGGTCCAGGATAGAAGGGCTAACTTCTCTGTCGGTTAGAAGCTCTACGGTAGGGACGTGTTGCACATCAATGGCGAGGGTGCAGCTGTGCTTTGGAGAAAAAATGACCAGATGGATGGAGGAGCTTTTAAACTAGGATATTTTGTTGGAGGAAGGGTAGATATGTTAAATAGGGGATGGATAGAGTAGATAGAGAGTGAGACAGTTGGGTTCATTTAGGATTTAGGGGAGCTTGGACATGCAAGGAACATAGGAAGGCGAAAAGGAATAATAAATGTGCTAATAGTATTAAATGTCTGCTGGCAAATGCAAGAAGTCTTCAAACAAAATGAATGAACTTCAGACTTTTATGTCAGCCACAGAAAACGATGTGGTGGACATTACAGAGACCTGGCTGGATGAAAGCCATGACTGGGTGGCAAACATAGAGGGTTACACTACATTTAGAAAGGACAGAAAAGACAGAAAAGGTGTAGGGGTGTGTATTTTTTTAAATCTAACTTAAGACCAGTGCTCAATGACGACATTGGTGGGAGCTGCGACAATGTAGAGTCAGTGTGGGTAAATGTACATGGGGATGGCAATAATGGAAAGCAGCTAATTGAAGTTTGTTACAAGCCTTCTTATATAGCTGAACAGATAGAGGAGGAAATGCTGCAGCAAATTAAAAAGGCAGCAAATAATAATAGGGTCCTTATTATGGGGGATTTTAACTATCCAGACATTCAATGGGACATATAATCTTCTAGTTGTGCTAAAAGCTGCAAGTTCTTCCACATTTCAGGATAATAATTAGCTCTCTCAGCTGGTATAGGAACCGACTAGGGGAGGTAATCTGCTGGATCTACTTCTGTCAAATAAACCAGGTACAATTTTAGATCTACAGATCAGGGACAATTTGGGAAGCAGTGACCATAATATGGTACATTTCAATGTAATTTTCAATCAAATATTCAAAAGGAGAAATGCCAATACCTGGAACTTTAGGAAGGCTAATTTCAACAATTTAAGGGAAGATCTTAATCATGTAGACTGGTACTATCTCATGGTAACTGGTGATACCGACCATAAATGGGGTATGTTTAAGGATATACTACTAGAATACTGTAGAAAACTTATACCCTCTGGTAATAAAATGTCCAGGAAGAAAAACAAACCATTATGGATAAATAAGACATTACAAAGTTTAATCAGACTAAAACAAAGGGCATTCAAAATCCTGAAGACCGAGAATACAGAAATAGCATTCAGGAGTATAAAGATCTAAGTAAGAAATGCAAAAAAGAAATCAAGCTAGCAAAGTTATCCACAGAGAAACAAATTGCCAGTGACATTAAAGTAAATCCCCCAAAAAGTTATAAATACGTCAATGCCAAAAATAAAAAAAGATGGTATAGTCCCCTTAAAAGACGATAATAACAAGATAATAATAGAGGACAAAGAAAAGTCTGAGATATTAAACAGGCACTTTTCATCCATGTTCACCGATGAACTAACTGTTCCAGATATCATTCAAGAAGGCAAAAATCTAAGTTCACAACCTGATATAATTAGTTTAACACAAGAAGAAGTTCGCCTGCATCTGAGCAAATTTAACATTAGCAAATCCCCTGGCCCAGATTATTATTATTATTATACATATTTATAGCGCCATTTATTCCATGGCGCTTTACATGACATTCATTCATGGATACTGAGGGAATTGAGCTCAGTAATTGACAGACCACTGTATCTTAAATTCTTAGACTCTCTTGTAACAGGGGTGGGCCATGGGATTGGAGGATGGCTGATGTGGTACCCATATTTAAAAAAGGTAAGAAAGTGGAGACAGGCAATTTCCGTCCAATAAGCCTGACGCCAGTAATATGCAAAATTTTTGAGGGCATTATGAGAGATGAGCTGCAGAGATATATTGCAGAGAGTAATATAATAACTGACAACCAGCATGGATTCATGAAGGATAAGTCATGTCTAACTAACATGTTGGTTTCTATGAGGAGGAAAGTACAAATCTGGATGTTGGTAATGCAGCTAATGTGATTTATCTGGACTTTGCAAAAGCATTTGATACTGTACCACATAACAGCCTTATACTGAGGCTCCATTAGCAGGGACTGGGGGAAACTATATGCAGATGGGTAAGGAATTGGCTAAATGACAGGAAACTAGGAGTCATCAAAAATGGTACGTACTCTAAATGGGATATAATCAGCAGTGGGGACCGCAGGGGTCTGTGCTAGGAGCAGTGGGGACCGCAGGGATCTGTGCTAGGAGCAGTGGGGACTGCCGGGATCTGTGCTGGGAGCAGTGGGGACTGCAGGGATCTGTGCTGGGACCAATTCTTTCTAACATCTTTATTAATGAACTTTTGGATGGGATTGAGAGTAAAGTGTCAGTCTTTGCTGTTGACATCAAACTATGCAGGATACTGAAATCTGACCTTGACATTACAATTTTGCAAAAAAATCTAGATAAGATGTCTGAATGGGCAAACACTTGGCAAATAAAGTTTAAAGTAGATAAATGCAGAGTAATGCACCCGGGACAGAGTAATCCTATTTCTGCATATACATTAAATGGGAGTATACTCGGAATTACAGAACAGGAGAAGCACTTGGGTATTCTGGTTACAAGTAAGCTGAGCAGCAGGACTCAATGTCAAGCAGCAGCAGCAAAAGCAAACAAGATTGTAGGGTGTATAAAAAGAGATAAAATCCAGCAATCCCAACGTATTGTTACCCCTTTATAAATCGCTTGTGATGCCACATCTAGAATATGGGATCCAGTTTTGGGCCCCACATTTAAAAAAGGACATTCAGAAGTTAGAGTCAGTTAAAAGGTGGGCAACTAGATTATTACGAGGATGGAAGGCCTCTCATATGAGGGGAGGTTGAAAAAGTTGGGCTTGTTTAGCTTAGAAAAGAGAAGCCTCTGAGGGGATCTAATTTATATGTATAAACATGTTTGGTCAGTACAAAGGACTGGCACATGAATTATTCTTTCCAAGGACCATACTAAGGACCAGAAGGCACTCATTACGGGTGGAAGAAAGGTGATTCCGACAGCTAAATAGGAAAGGCTTCTTTACTGTAAGAGCTGTCACACTGTGGAATGCCGACCACAAGAGGTAGTAATGGCAGACACTATAACAGCTTTTAAAAAGGGCTGGATGATTTCCTCAATATATGTAACATTGCGGGTTGTAGTTAATTTAGTGACAAAAAAAATAATTGGAGAAAGGTTGAACTTGATGGACCTAGGTCGTTTTTCAACCTATGTAATTATGTAACTATGTATTGCCCTTTGATACATATTGCAGGTTTCTTTTGTTTTAAAGGGAATCTGTCAGTAGGATCAACCCTCCTAAGCCTTCTATATGGGCATATACATTATAGAAAGGTAAATAAAGTGATACCTTGATATCTGCGATCTGATGTTTCATTCCAGAGAAATCCATGTTATTCTTAAATGTAAATGAGCTATCCATGACTGTGTCGGACACTGACCAGCATGAGAATCTGTCTGCAGAGATTTTTCTTACATGAAGTAGGTGTTACCAGTGTGATATGTATTGGTTACCAGTGTTACCAGTGTGATATGTATTGGTTACCAGTGTTACCAGTGTGATGTGTAATGGCCGCTCTCTGCTCTCCTGATCTCACTGCAGAGCTGCGTGTGATTATACCTGACACATCTGCAGGTTCCTCTCAGATCCAGCTTCCATCTCACAGGCAGACAGGGTTGTAGAATTGTTGCAATACAGCAGAGCTGTGAGAGCTGCAGCTGCTAATGTGCTTGTTATGACACAAAATTTAGTTCCACTGTTCTGTTAGTTACTTGTCTCACACTGGTAACCTCTCCTTTAATTTAAAATAATCTCTGGGGCACATTCTCACCTAGATCTATGTCCGGCCCATAGATCTTAACAGCTTATTTACATATTAGAAAAATGTGGATTTCTCTGGAATGAGACATCAGATGGCAAATATCAATGTATCATTTTATTCAGCTTCTTATGACCAACATACCCATATACATGGCTTAGAAGGATACTGAACTGATATTTTACCGTCTTGATTAGAAATTGTATACTGTATATTATATAATTTAATTTCATACTTTCTATGTATCCAGCTAGACCTCAATTCTTATTTTTTTGGGTTTTGGGGCTTTTAGATATTGTGACTGATAAAGATTTATACATTTTTAATGTCACCTTGGTATGGACTCCGATTATGGGGAGGTTCATAATTATTTATAACTAAAAGATCAAATACAGTCATTGGATAAAAACACATTTTCGAGTTTACAAAACTATTTTTAAAACAGCAATTCCGTGAAATGATTGTCTAGACAGGATTCTATATAGTTAATTGGCAAAATAAAATGCCCTTATGACCACTCACTTAGAAATAGTTTAGATATGTCATCAAATACAACACTGTCCCAATATGATAGTCTATTGCGCCTAAGCTATATGCTCATGTTGGCGACTGCCACATCTGTAGCCCTTAGTCTATGTTTCCATGATGAGACTTGGGTACTTTTTGAGACTGCATATTTTTGCTGCATCAAAAACGCAGCGTCTTACAGTACAGTGGATGGGATTTATAGAAATCTGCTGCCCACTGTGCTTTTATTTTACTCTGCATAAACTGACCTGCTGTGCGTGTTTCCAATCCGCAACATGTCAATTTCACTTACTGGTACAATGAGATTTCTATGGAAATTTTCCTCCTAGACTTCAATTAAATGCGGAAAATTTGCAGATAAAAAAATGCACATGCGTTTTTACTGCATTTCCACAGCAGAAACACATGAGAAATGCATGTAATTCCCACATACAGTACAGACCAAAAGTTTGGACACACCTTCTCATTCAAAGATTTTTCTTTATTTTCATGACTATGAAAATTGTAGAATCACACTGAAGGCATCAAAACTATGAATTAACACATGTGGAATTATACATTACACTTTACAAAAAAGTGTGAAACAGCTGAAAATATGTCTTATATTCTAGGTTCTTCAAAGTAGCCACCTTTTGCTTTGATTACTGCTTTGCAAGCAGAAAAGGTGATCGGATAGACTCTACATGCCTGGTTCCCATCGTGAAGCATGGAGGAGATGGTGTGATGGTGTGGGGGTGCTCTGCTGGTGACACTGTTGGGGATTTATTCAAAATTGAAGCCGTGAGCGGTCCAGCTCACCCCAAACCATCTCGATTGGGTTCAGGTCTGGTGACTGTGGATGCCAGGTCATCTGGTGTAGCACCCCAACACTCTCCTTCTTGGTCAAATAGCCCTTACACAGCCTGGAGGTTTGTTTGGGGTCATTGTCCTGTTGAAAAATAAATGATGGTCCAACTAAACGCAAACCGGATGGAATAGCATGCTGCTGCAAGATGCTGTGGTAGCCATGCTGGTTCACTATGCCTTCAATTTTGAATACGGTAAATCCCCAACAGTGTCACCAGCAAAGCACCCCTACATCATCACACCACCTCCTCCATGCTTCACGGTGGGAACTAGGCATGTAGAGTCCATCCGTTCACCTTTTCTGCGTGCAAAGCAGTAATCAAAGCAAAAGGTGGCTACTTTGAAGAACCTAGAATATAAGACATATTTTCAGTTGTTTCACACTTTTTTGAAAAGTGTAATGTATAATTCCATGTGTTAATTCATAGTTTTCATGCCTTCAGTGTGATTCTACAATTTTCATAGTCATGAAAATACAGAAAAATTATTGAATGAGAAGGTGTGTCCAAACTTTTGTTCTGTACTGTAAGTATATCAATAAAGCTTTGTCAAAGCAAAAAAATCAAGAAGTGTCAAAAACAAAACAGTTTTAGTTAAAGCATGAAAGAGTAAAAAGAGACAAAAATGTGATAAAAATGTGTTAAAAAAATGCACACAAAAATGCAATGAAAAAACACAAGTAACCTAGTTTATATAATTGGTGCACAAATTGTACAGAAAATCTGCAGCATCAAAAACTCAATTAAAGCTCATCATACATAGTAGCCTTATAGCTTGTTAAAATACAAAAAAATTCTGATCTTTTTTTAATACATATTGTCTCATGTCATCTCTGCATACGATCAGAGCAGTATGGACATTAGCATGGGTGTTTTTGCAAGTAGAAATAGTGTTAATGGGACTTTGACCCCCTAAAGACTGCAGTTATGCTTTTTAACAGTGGCAGTTAGGGGTTCTTATTCCTCAGCGCCGCTTTTTAATGGCGCTGAGAAATAAGTGTATAGCACCCCCCAGTGTCAGAAAATCTCCAGGGTCCTGGCTACTAGGGGTAGCCGAGACCGCAGAGAACATGATTCGTGTTGGGTTTTCCCGATCCCAGTCTTACGATCGCCGTTATTCTTCAAATAATAGCAGTCGCAAAAAAAGTCTGATTTCCTATTCATTTTCTCCCCTCTGATATGATCTAGCATCCCAGAAGAGAGAGAAATGCAGTTCCCTGAGCCTTTGGGCCACTCTGCTATAAAGGCCTGACTGATGGAGGGCTGCAGTGAGAGTTGAGTTTGAGGAACTTTCTCCCATCTCCCTACTGCATATGTGGAGCTCAGCCACAGTGATCTTGGGGTTCTTCTTTACCTCTCTCACCAAGGATCTTCTCCCATGATTGCTCAGTTTGGCTGAACGGCCAGGTTAGGAAGACTTCTGGTGGTCCCAAACGTCTTCTATTTAAGGATTATGGAGGACACTGTGCTCTTAGGAACCTTGAATACTGCGGAAATTCTTTTGTAACCTTGGCCAGATCTGTGCCTTGCCACAATTCTGTCTTTGAGCTCCGTGGCCTGTTCCTTTTATCTTATGATTATCATTGGGTCTGACATGCACTGTGAGCTGTGAGGTCTTATATAGACAGGTGTGTGCCTTTCCAAATCAAGTCCTATCAGTTTAATTAAACACAGCTGGACTCCAATGAAGGAATAGAACCATCTCAAGAAGGATCACAAGGAAATGGACAGCATGTGACTTAAATATGAGTGTCTGAGCAAAGGATCTGAATACTTATGACCATGGGATATTTCAATTTTTCTTTTTTAATAAATTTGCAAAAATTCTACATTTCTTTTTTTTTTCAGGCAAGATGAGGTTTAGAATGTACATTAATGAGAAAAATGAAGTTTTTTGAATTTAACAAATGGGTGCAATGAAACAAAGAGTGAAAAATTTAAGAGTCTGAATACTTTCCATCCCCACCGTAGGTCCATCTTCCACTCACTGTGAAATGAGAGGTTAATGGCCACAAATCTCATCAGTCACTTCTATGGGAGTTATGAAAATAACCATCAAGCATGCTCAGCAATTTTGAAAACTCTATATCTATATCTAACTCGTATCGATGGGGGAAGATCTCTGTCTATACCTTATCCCACCTCCACAGAATCTTACCAGAAGATGATGGCTGTGTGATTCAACCATCAACTGCCTCTAATAGCCACGAGTGGAGCGGCAAACAACAGCACTTAGAGAGCCCATCCCAGGTTGCATACTGTTCTACTAGCACCTCCAGAGATGTGACCATAGGGGCTGATGGGTTGTCAAGACGGACAAGGACCATGTGGACAACCCAAGGCCTATCATGACATCCCCATGCCTAATTTTTTTTTACCCACTGCAACACTGCTAAAAAATGCAATAACATGCAAGGAAGGAATCATATCAACCCTAAAATAGCATCAAAACAGACGTCACAAAAATAAGCCCTCAGACAGCTCCATTGACTGAAAATTAAATATTATACATGTTTGGCATCACAGTAATTATACTAACCAGTAGAATCATATTTCCAGGTCATTTTTACGGTGTAATGAATAGTGTAAAAACAAAATAAAATAAAAAATAGCATAAAGGTTTGGAGGAATGGAGGAAAAATTTTCATTGCATTAATGGAAAAATCATCCAATCATAGTATTGCTCTTTTAGTGTTGATCAATAGAAATTTGGAAATTTGGGTCTCCTGGGCTCCAGTGCTGCGAACTTTGTAATAACAGTTTGAAGAAGGCCCTTTTCGGTTTCAGCTTGACTGTGATCCAATTCCCCAGGTAAGGTCAATAAAGGCGTGCGTGAGATTGATGTTGGAGGACTTGACTGAGCTGCACAATGCTCTGACAACAATTGTATCAAACATCCTTTTGGATGAACTAGTAGGATAATATGGGCCATATTGACAGCAATAACATTCCATGTAGAATGGGACATGTAAGGCAGTGGCTTTCGTGCTATAGCGACGATGAGGCAGTGACCCAAGAAAGTTCAACTTGAATTATTTTATTTTCCAACTTACAAACAAATCCAAAGTTTTATTCTTTGGTTCAAAGTCAGAACGTCCGTGCGTATCAGTCCATTGGCATGGACAACTGCACCACCGCATAATCCATGGGATTGGTAATGGCTTGCTCAAGTTTCTAGTCTGTGTTTAGTTTCACACAGACAGGCCTGCAAAGAGCTCCTGCTCTGTTGCTTGCAAGACCCAATACTGACACACCCAAACCTTAACTGAAAATTTCAATGGGAATTGTGTACTACTCCCAAAACCCAGAGTGGAGGAAAAGACCCATCCCATTATCATCCTACAGATCGCTCCAAAAATAAAAGCCCATTTCAGGTTTCCTTAATTCTGACCTTGGTCAAATAGCTTGACTAAGTACACTCTCTCATTTACTTTGCATTGTAACCACAGCTGTGGCTGCAATTACTATGTTTTCCAGTGGGTTTAGTATGCTTCTATGCACATCCTGCGGGACACAAAACGACTCTTATATATGATCATCCTCAGTGCATCACAGACATCATTACCAAATAATGCGGCATCTCACTTTGTGTGTCAAAATATATTAAATGACCTCAAAACCGTCATAGTTACAAGTGAATCAAATGTAGATTAAGAATGGCTCTATTTTATGCAATCTAAGATGTGTTCATTAGAACCATGGGGATCTGGGTTTTGTGCATGTAAAATGGACGGTAAAATGAGACTTTCCGTACAGCCACCTCATATTGGCTTTAGTTGCTTTATGATTAAAAGGAGTTGTCTTGGACTTTTTCATTGATGTCTTGTCTTTAGGATTGGTCATCAATGTCTAATCGGTAGAGGTGCAACACCCGACACCCTGTCGATCAGCTGTCCTGGTGCCAGAGGTGGAGTGAACTGCTCAGTTAGTGAGCTGCACATCACAGCTCTTTTGATGGAATAGTGATCGCGACCAGGTACTGACCATCCACTACCTATTGATTTGAATAGGGGCCGGGGCTGTGCTGTGCTGCTCTGTAACTGAGCAGTTCTGACCGACACTGAAACAGTTTTCGTACCCTCACCGATCACACATTGATGACATATAATAAGGAAGGGTTATCAATGTTAAAGTCCCTGACACTCCCTTTAATATTTTTGTGTATCTTCACAATGTTCAAAAAACATATAGTATAATCAGCAATCAATTCACATTTTTGCTAATTGAGCTGGAGACTGGATGTAAAAAACCCTTTTTTTCAGTGATTTGCCAACATTAGCTTACATTTTTACTGTGAGGGTGATGTCTTAAAGTGAGATCTTAGTGATTGTCTGTCCCTGACCTAATATGAGTTCGATACATACTCCTCTCTCAGCAAAAGCTTGCACACGACTGAAACTTTATTCTTTCAGGACAAAGATCTGTACAACAAACAAGAAAAGGGTGTCACACAATCTTCTGAGTAGCCCGTGTCAGTCTATGATAGGTCCATTCCAACTTCACGTCCATATATATGGTGTCTTGGTGTATTTCAGTGTTTCCACTCCTGCATTCTAAGGATCCCTTCCAGGGTTTTACTCAGGACACGAAACCATCTTGCTACATCATATCTGAACTGATTTACATAAGGTTTAATAATTGATTCCATTAGCCATTCTCTCCTTCACATTACAAACATATAGAAATTATAGAAGATTATTTTTTTTTTTCTGGCTGCAAGGTCTCAGCATTCGACTTGGTGTTATTTGGATTTAGTGACATGAATGCTTTGGAATTCTTTTTGGTTTAAGCATTATTTTCCTGAAATTCACACATACTGTATGCTGCAATACTCATTGAACTATCATGTGAGACAACAATAGTTTCCCCTACTCTGTATTCCATCTGAAAGTTACTTTGTGAAATTTCATAACTGGACATGTCACCTTTCTAATTGCTTGCCCATGTGAAAATGATTTCTCACACAGAGAAAAGAAGAAGCAAAAAAAACAGAAAGAAATGAAGAAAGCAAAAGTGATAACTCAGTTACAAGCTGGTGGAGATGAAAGGAATGGCAGGCGTGCACTATATTTGAGTTCAGCTGAAAAAAAGAAGAAGAAGCTGAGATCAAAATAGATTTCCAAATACAGAGATATTTGTGAAATAATGAGTCAGTCTTGCAGGCTAAAGGGCAATCCTCATAAATTACATGAAAGCTAAAATAGCCAAACATTTGCAACCTGATTCAGAAGATGTGTGCAACTGTCTCCAAATTTCTTATAAGTGTATACGCTGTAAAATGTTCTGTAAGATAGACTGTGGGACCCGGATCCACAACACGTATCGGACCGGACCGATCCCTGGGTGAGTATAATAAAACTTATTTTTCTTATCTTTCGAATTTGCCAAAACCAGGAGTGGGAGATAAATACTGAAGTGGCGACGAGTTTCTTTTAGGCTAAGTGCACACGTCAGGAATTTTCGCGTTTTTTTCG
>VIAB01004125.1:45495-66837 GCA_009801035.1 Oophaga pumilio | reverse complement strand
CGTATCGCTCAACACTAGTTATCATATCTCTCTAGTTTTTTTCTAGTGAGGTCATCACAACAGAACATGAAAATGTCATTGCTTTGATACACTGACATAAGCCTATCCTAGAATTTAATGTGGGTTGTATCCTACTAGAAAAGCCATTCTTATGAGCTGAATTGTCCATTATAAAATAAGAAAAACATATACTTATCTCCCTGACTGGCGCCACTCCTCTGATGTCACTGTTTACAGTTCCGTTTTGATATTCTGTCAAAGTTGACAGTTGCCTGAGAGCATGTGCAGGACAAAGTTCCAACCATGCCCTTCATGTGCTCCCAGTGGATATTCTGATATATTACTGGAAATATATAGGAGAAACAGTGCTGAGATGAGAAGAGGCTGCTCACACTGCTGTCCACCCTATCTATCTGATGTAATACTGGAAATACCAGGGAGGCTGAGGTGAGAAGAGGCTTCTCACACTGCTGTTCACCCTATCTGATGTAATACTGGAGATACCAGGGATGCTGAGGTAAGAAGAGGCTGCTCACACTGCTGTCCACCCTATCTATCTGATGTAATACTGGAAATACCAGGGAGGCTGAGGTGAGAAGAGGCTGCTCACACTGCTGTCCACCCTATCTATCTGATGTAATACTGGAAATACCAGGGAGGCTGAGGTGAGAAGAGGCTGCTCACACTGCTGTTCACCCTATCTGATGTAATACTGGAGATAACAGGGATGCTGAGGGTAGAAGAGGCTGCTCACGCTGCTGTCCATCCTATCTATCTGATGTAATACTGGAGATACCAGGGACACTAAGGTGAGAAGAGGCTGCTCACACTGCTATCCACCCTATCTGATATAATACTGGAGATACCATGAACGCTGAGGTGAGAAGAGGCTGCTCACACTGCTATCCACCCTATCTGATATAATACTGGAGATGCCAGGGATGCTGAGGTGAGAAGAGACTGCTCACACTGCTGTCCACTGCCTTTCTGATAAATACTGGAGATACAATGGGTTCATGAGGTGGATAACAGGCTGATTTTCACCCTACTACCCTGTCTTCTGCCACCCTTTCTGAATGCTAAGTGTTTGCTTTCACCTGCAGATAACGTAAACCACGCACTATCAAGCATTCTCCAGAGTGAGTTTCCTACTGTACATGCTCACAGTCACCTGGCCAATCAATGTTCTAGAATATTCTAGTTTCTGTCATTATAACAATAAGGCTGGAAATTTAATTTACAAAAGTTATCACTTCTCTAGACAAAATGAGCGCGATTTGCAAAATTAAAGGTATTTTTACATTTATTTAGGATGAAATTTCCTTCAGTTATGTCTATTCTTAGAGAACCCCTTCAAGGAGAAAGCCGACTTTTTAAATATGTGTTGGGGTATTTATATGTATAAAGACTGTTTCAAACATCTTGGAGAACTAACCACAGATTTTCTGTGGATGAAAGCTTGCACAAATACTTCTGTCGTTTCATGTAATGTCACACAGAATCAATGATTTTGATCTCAGGACTCTATGGAGGATATATCATCACTTCTTTTTCTTCTTTATGCTGAAAATAATTTTTAATGATTTTAGCTGTACATTTTGGGTCATTGTCCTATAGCTTAATAAATTTGAAGCCAATCAGATGCCTCTCTGTGTCCTGCTTAGAATCTGTGATCAGTATGCACCTTGGTAATGAATGATTTCTTAGATACTGTAAGAGGTGCTATACTCAGCTCATGAAATACTTTGCTACATTTTTCCTTCAAAGCTGATTGTATTTCTTACTTCTAATACAATCTGACTGTTTTACGAGTAGCTAATAATAGATTATTTAGTTTATATATTCAGCGACCATACTTTGCTCCCGTTACTTGCATTCAGTTGGGATCCTCCATCCCTCGTGGATTGGAATCTTTGTTGAATATTACTTATGGTCTCTTGAGATTTCCACAAAATCTAGAACTTTGCAGAGCTGTCACAGTATCTGCATATCATGCTTTCTTATTGGAAACATTTCACAAAACCTTCTGCATTTCAACCATTGTATTACTAAACTGCAACAGAGATAATTCTCTAAAACATAGTTTTCCAGTGCAACAATAATCTAAGGGGCAGGTCTGACTAGTGATTTAGAACCCTCAATGTCAGCCTGACTGTTAACACATCCTATGGAGGCGGATAATCACATCTCTGTACTTTCTGTCTCAATTGCTCTCATTAGAAGACAAATTTATCAGCCCCACTAGACAACTAGATTGAGATTTTAAAATGTCTTAATGTTTTAACAACTTAAATTTTTTTCGCGCAAAAAATGTATCCTTTTTCTTCAAGATTGTTTCTAAAAATATAAAACAAATGACTGGAGAAAGTAAAGAAGAATATGATGTCCACTTACAGAGGCATATGATTAAAAAAATGCATACTTACCTCTCTGACTAGCACCTCTGACTAGCACCTTTTATTATACACTCCCCAACATTGAGATTGCAACACCAAGAAGAAAACTTTGTGAAACTATGGAAATCACACGATCGATAATCATGTTGATGATGTCCAAATAATGAATATAAAAAATAAATTTTCAAAGTATATCGATTTATTCAGAATTGAGTATGAAGTGCTGAAATTCCCGTACTTACACACTTTGGTATGCTATCGATGAGGATATCAATGGCTGTCTGAGCAATGCTCTGTTACCCTAAAGGTACTTGGGAACACAAATAATGAAGATTCGCTTCATGCAACTCCCATTGCAATTGCCGACCAATGATGTCCCAGATGTGCATGATGGGAAATAAGTCTGGAAATATTGCAGATCATGTTAGCACTTTAAGGCTATAAAGCATGCTCACAAGTAGCATGAACATCATAAGGTCTGCAATGCCATGTTGAATAACAGCTTTTGGGACACTTTGAATACATCATCGTAACACTGGATCCACAGTCAAATCAGTGTAACATCCGGCAGTATATGGAATTAAAACTGAAGAGTCCAGCTATTTTACATTATTCCACCATAATCCCAAAAGTAAGACCGCTGTGGCAGTCCACTATGAAGGCCTCTTCATCATGTTGGCCATGTGATCTCTAGATTATCGGCTATCATTGTGTCAGAGAAAAAAGTGGTACTCATTGCTGAAGAGGATAAACTTCTATTCTGGCCTCAATTGCCATTGCACTGCACCATGATAGACTTTGAGAGTGGTAGCGTGAGGTCAATATAACATCACCTAGCTGGAAGACTGGTTTGTAGCCCTATGTCATGCAAACGCCCTCTGATAGTTAGCATCAGGAGTTTAACTACAACAGGTGCAGAGGTTGCAATCGCACCAGGGCCCTGAAGCCTAGGGGGCCCTAAAAGTCCCCTTGGCCTATAGAAAAAAACTATTGCTATTAAAGATTTAAGATATTTGGGTGCCCCATTGAAGATTTCGCATCGGGGCTCATGAGTTTCAAGTTACGCCACTGGTTAGTATACATATTGTTTGATACGTTAGTCTTCATACAGTATGTGAATTACAATTTCACTAGCAGTAAAGAATTGATCAATCATGGAAACTGTGGCACAGCCTGTTCGCCACAATATGTTACAGGTGTCGTTTTTCAAGCTAACAATGCCAAGCTATCAAGAGCAAAAGCAGCACCACGGCCACCAGCCAATATAGCAGAAGTAGAACAAACCACAGGGTACAATTGGCTTACTTTGCATCCAGTAAGTATATTAATTGAGGAAAAAGGGTGGGTATAAGGGAGTAAATTGCACATCTTTTGTCTCAGTGATAGCAAGAGAATGTTACTGCTGGCAGTGACTATGTCAGTTTGAGCCACTATTCTGTAAAGAATGGTCTGCTTGATCAGAAATGGCTCATAGTGATAATTTCTGGACTGGTTTTTAATTTTAAAAAACACAACAACTTGGTCAGTGCACTGTGCTTTTAAATGGGCTGTTGGCTGTGAACGGATTATAAGGCGAGGTCACTTTGACATGACTAAGTCTGTGTATATGTGTGTTAAAGAGGTTGAGTAAAGTCCTAAGGGAGCACACAGTGGAACACGCACATCTTTTCAAGGTGATTGAAGACTTGACAGTATTGTGATTTGCAGTGACTCGATTTGCTCAAAGTTTAATTTTTTGGGAAAAATTTGTTGAACCTGACATATTTGAATTTCAATAGTTTTAATCTCCTCTACAACTGAGCATTATCATTTCCCTTTTCAATGGAGTCCAATGAGGCTGACAGCCTTAGACTGTGCAGGGACACACTTTTGACAAGGATAATGGTATCATCAAGTTGTCATTTTACTTTTAGGAGGAATAACAAAGAAACATCACACACAAAGCTATTTTCAGATGCTTTGGAGTTGCTTTTCATGGAAAATATACATATTTAATAAAACAGTCAAGCATGGTGATAGGTCCTTCTGAAACAAATTTTTAGACACTGAATGCTCTGAATATAACAGAGCATGATTTTTTGGTTTTCATTCAATATACAGCTCTGGCAAAAATTAAGAGACCACTGCAAAATGTTCAGTTTGTCTGTTTTTTTCTCTTTATAGGTATATTTTTGAGTAATATGTAAGTTATTCTTTTATTCTATAAACTACTGACAATATGTCTCAGAATTTCCAAGTAATACATTTTGTATTTTTTTTCGAAAAATGAGAAATAGTCAAAATTAAATAAAAAAATCAGTGCTTTCAGACATCAAATAATGCAAAGAAAACAAGTTCATAATTATTTAGAAACAACAATACTAATGTTTTAACTCAGGAAGAGTTCAAAAATCAATATTTTGTGGAATAATCATGATTTTAAATCACAGCTTTCATGCGTCTTGGGCTTGGCATGTCTTTCACACTGCTCCTGGTGCAAAAATTTAAGTAGTTATTTGTTTGATGGCTTGTGACTATCCATCATCCTTTTGATAACATTCCTGAGGTTTTCAATGGGGTTCAGGTCTGGATATTGGGATGGCCATTACAGGGTTTTGATGTGGTGGTCTCTTAACTTTTGTCAGAGCTGTAGACTATGTACTGCTCCAGCACAGACTTCACTGGCTATCCTCAGGTAGGCCCTTTGTAAAGTAGTGCTGAATTAGTGCCAAATTAATATTACATAAAAGCAAAAGTAAATTTGTGTACTAGGGTCAGGTCATTTTTGCATGTAGCTAAACAGCAGACTCCTAAAGTCAGTGTTATTGATAGGCCCAAGTCCAACACTGCCTGTATTTCTTATTTTATATGAGGATATTTATGTTTTGTGGCATACTGGTGTAAAGAGGTGGCAGGGACACTCGGTTGCTCCCTCTCCCCTTCTTCAATATGGTCCCCCATATAGTGCCCCGACTGCGGGTTGTGCATTGATATGTATAAATGTGATGTATTGTGTCTGTATTAAATGTGTGTGCTGTGTTTGCAATGCCCTACTGTTGTACCATTGCAATGTGTGTGATAAGTTCAGGGTCAGCACAGCTTAATTTAGGGGGCTGGGTCAGCAGCTCTAAGCAAACAGGAAGTCCGTGTCTGCAGTTCAGAGCCCAGGCAGGACGACCAGAGGCAGGGTGTGTGTCCCTGTCAGGGATAGGAAAGGCCCAAGTCTGGGGCACAAGTGTGTCTCCATCTAGGACAGGGAAGGCCCCCATCTGAGGCACAAGTGTGTACCCACTTGGGAAAGAAGGAGCCCCCCATTTGGGGCATATGTGCGACCCCGTTTGGGACAGAAGGAACCCCCGGTTGGGGAATTCAGACTGCCAGGACTTGCAAGCAGCAGGAACAGGCACAAGGACTGTGAGAGTGCCCTCTAAGAGAATGTTAGCTCCCAGGAGCCGATTGGGAGCCATTGCCTCTGTTGTTGCAGCCATTGCTTTGAATAGGAACAAATCAGGAATTGTTACCTTCTATGTTTCATCTTTATTAAAAAGTTGCCACTGTTGGGCCCTAAAGAGTGTGACGTGTTGTGCATTCAGAGGACGCCGTTCCAACCTGGAGAGCAACCGTGATCCTGAGGTAACCCATTGTGACCTGAGGCTGGAAATAGAACTGTCTTTTCATGTGCAAGGGGCCAGGGTGCTCGTTGACTGTGATCTAGTGAACTCGCCCATGACTACCTCCCAATGCCACCTTGTTACACTCGACTGTATTTTGGAATTACAGAACAATTTTAACAATTTTAGGGAACAATATCTTCATAACATCATAGTATAGCTCTATAGTTTAGATCCACATGAAGCCCCATGGCCTTGTTGTGCATACCTCTGCAATATACAAGATATATCTGTTCTGTTCTTCTTTATTTTTAGATTCCCATCTGGTTTAGTGTTTTAATAATATACAAAGAGCAAAGAGTAGTAAGAAAATTTAAAGTGCACCCGCACCCTCCTCACATAAATCATTTTGTGTTAAGCCTCCTAAGTAGAGATGAGTGAATTTGATCGGATTCGGTTCTGAATACAATCGGCATCGAATATTGATTTTGCAATATTCGTCGAACACAGCCAAACGTCATTAGAGTAAATGGGATTAGAAATTATGGAATATGTTTAGAACGGATCATTAAACATACATTCAGCATGAATAGTATTCAAAAATGGCAAATATGGCACGAATATGTCAAAATCAGATTTGGAGACAAAAAACTAATTCGCTCATCTCTACTCCTAAGATGAACATCTCCTTCAGTTTATCTACTGGTTATCATTGATTGAGGAAGTGCCCAGTGTCACAATGATACACGTGCTTCTCACAAAATTAGAATATCATCAAAAAGTTAATTTATTTCAGTTTTTCAATACAAAAAGTGAAACTCATATATTATATAAAGTCATTACAAACAGACTGATCTATTTCAAGAGTATATTTCTGTTAATGTTGATGATTATGGCTTACAGCCAATGATACTTTTTGATGATATTTTTTGAGAAGCACCTGTACTTATTAAATGTGTGTGTAAATGTATTATAAGGGGGAGTGAGGATCAAATTGCTAATACAGCGATCATCAGAAGAAATGCAAGCTATTGATTTCTGAAGGAATGACAGTCAAGCATGATTGTTCCAGTAAGGTGATAGAAAGAAAAGAGAGCAGAAAAAAAGAGAGCAATAACATTTTACTTATGCCTTCAGAAAAAAGGCATCAAGGAGGAGCAGATGCAAAGTTGTATGTGTTAAGTTTCAGTTATAAATGTTTTCATCATTCAATTATTATTGTTGTTCTTAGTTTTGGCAGTTGTCTTCAAGGGATTTTCTACTATTTTTTGAAAACTATAATAAAGGGAATAGGGAGATGAAAAAGTAAAAAAAAAAACATGCTCACCTACTATTCCAGCACTGCTCCACTGCTCCACTGCTCCACTGTTCTACTGCCAGCATCACTTGGCATCACATGACTGATGAAGCCAATAAGAAACCTTAGTTCAACCTCAGCCTTGACATTTCATCTGAGCTGAAATAAGTACAGTGGTCATGCGACACACTTTACAGAAGAGGAGGTCAAGATTTAACAATGGTTCAGTAGGTGAGCATGTATTTTCTTTTTTATTACTCTTGCATCACCCTGGACATATTGATAAAGTGTTTAAAATTAGTGGACAATCATTTTAATTATTCAATTGCATTTGTAATTTTAAAGTTTCTACATAAAAGGAACAAATAGATGTTTCTTACAAGAACATCACAGACGTGTGTCAAAAAGTCCAACATATAGCCAAAAAATGTATGAGCTCTTAAACAAACAGTGAATCAGACTGACAGGAGCTGTCATACCAAATCCAACTAATCTTAACTGGTCCTTTCAATTTCTGATGAGTACAACTATGGCAACTTCTAAGCAAACTTCTAGTTTTAGATGTTACAGAGATAGTTTCCTCTGGGCCATTGATCCTCAGAGGGCCAAAAATTCACATAGAAAAATCAGCAATACTAAGTAGGGGCCCATGATCTTCAACCTCTGTTTCTAAGGCAGGAATGTCTCAAACATGTAGGTCTCTATCTGACATGAAACTGCTATTTCCAGTATGTCTTTGAAGCCAGAGTCTTTCTGGACTTACTAAAAGTTGTAATGTCACAGAAAATTGAGCCACATTTTAGAGACCACCATTCTGTGATAAATTAACAGAATTTAAATGCAACGTCAGATGTTCTAGTGGTGAAGCTTCTTCACTACCATATCTGCCAAACAAGAATGATGCATTCTTGCCCATGTGGCCTTGTCTGATACTGCAGCTCAGTTACAACTTGAAAATTGATCAAACTGGAGGGTGACAAACAAAAGCCAAAGATAGCACATGCTAACCTAGGGACCATGGAAAACTTATGTCATTTTTTCTATATTATTCTAACAAACATGTTGTGGATCTGGCTTTAAGGCATTCACTAAAATATTAGTACTACAGATTCTCCACCTTTGTCTGTGCTAATTTCTCCACAGAATGCTCAGCTTTCCTGTCCACAAAATGGCTGATGATGAAGGGTTATATGACTTGACTTGTCTAGCTTGATCTATCTGAAAGAAAGCTGTTTTTCATCTAAAGGAGCTAGATTGACAGGTCTGGTCACATCCTCTTCCATCATCTGCCATTTTGTGGCAAAGAAGTTTGTCAGGTTATACTGTATACTGTATATTGTCAAGAAGGCTGACAATATAGAAGTGATGAAGGAAAACCTGAATAAAGCGAATCTCCCAAATTTTGTTTTGCATTAGATTTGCCTTATTGGACTCAAAAATTTGATTTGCCTCTAATTAATTTGACATGAATAGAAAGTGCCCCAGTCATAAAATGTCTGTTTTGTTCTGAGGTCTCTCCCGACCCTAAAACTCTAATGGATGCAAGTGTAATAGCTATAAGCATTATAAAATATTCACTTCACCACTTACCTGTCCTTCCACCACAACTCCTTGCCCAAGTCTTCCGTTTGTTCCCTGTCAGCACTGAACCTTCACGCACATCGGATGGTGTGGAGGCATCACGTACATCACAGATGTGACAACACCGCAACTAACTTCATAGACATCATGATGTGCTTGAGGCCTACTAGTTCGTACCAGAATACTGAATGGAGCCAGTGGGTAACAAGAGAGGAAAAATAGCTGCCATTTTGCTGGATTAGAATTACAAAAATTTTGGATAAACAAATTTATATAAACCAGAATGACTGAGGCCCAATGGTCATCCGTTGTCACAAAAATATAATTGTTTTTCCTTACTTGGCAATTAAAATTCTATTAATAAGAGCCGATAAAGGACAACCATCCTTTTCTCATAGTGTCATTAGAAGTCTTATCTTCTTCCACAAAATTCTAAAATAAAACAGCCTCCTATATTAATTGTACATGTAAATCACTATACACTATACCACAATGACTACAACTTATCATACAGGCATCCTATACAGAGAAGGATAGCTAATCACATTCCTAAGCACGAGTAAATACTCATTACTTCTTATTGCTCAGTGTCATTCATTTCGGTGACAGCCGTAGAGATAAATGAGTTTTCACCTTTTTGCTTGGCTGTGAGTGAAATGAGGTTTTATGTAACATTGGCTGTGTAAAACCTTTGCATTCTTTACGAACAAATCACATTTATTCTGGCGTTTTGTGACAAATATAAATTGCCTATAGATTATTATATTCACATGTGCACCAGGTATTAAGTAGTAGATGCTTCTCGTCTGATTAATGACAAAGGACTCATGTTTGCTGAGAACCAAAGATGAATGATTCCTTAGGGATAAAGTCCAGTAAAATGATCAAGCAGGTTAATTTACAGTCAGGCGGGTTACACCAGCGCATAAAGGCGCGCCATTTGATAAATCAGCCCATTCCTATTTAGGACGTTTACAATCGGTAAATATTCTCGTATCCATTCCTGTTGTAGCTTTATATGTTTGCCAATTTCAGTAACCGCATGCTTTCATCTATTGGATCCATTTATTCAATTCACATAAAATGGCAATTTCCTATGTGGCTGATGTTTGAAAGTCAATGTATACAAGATTGCCAGGATGATTCTGCAGATAGAATTCTCTCTTGGCCATTTTTTCCTTATAATATTTCACAATGCTTTATAGTAATGCAAATATGATGATTCTCGTGTTCTCTAGCTGGACTCAGTGGTGAGTTTTGTCTCTAATACATACTTTACTGTTGAGAGTAATAGACCATACTAATAACCTCATGAATAATTTCTATTTAACTGGAAAAGTTCAGAATATTACTGATGTGACAAGCTGGTGGACACTGTGAAATATGGTAAAACTTTAACCGTATAAACTATCTTGATTTAGTGTTACAAATGGACAATATATATAAAAGGAACACATATACATTTAGGGTCACCATTTTGCTTTTTTTTTTTTACTCAAATTTTGTCTTGTGTTATTTGCTAATGGTTTTTGACCCAAATTCTTGTTTTATGAATTTTGTGAAAAATCAAAAATTATCTTTATTTATCTATAAAAATCACTCCAGGAATAAGGATGAAATATTTTTGCACAAAGATTTAGAGACTTTTTAAGAAAAATTTGCACTTGATGAATCAGCCAAAAACCCCAAACCAATCCTACAATGACAAACATAAAAGCCAGGCAAATAAATATATCAAATAAATTTTGAGGTCTATGGCACCGGGCCATATATTAAACAAGAGTGATATCACCCTTCAGTAAACTGTGGCGGTTTTTGGTGGTGCTCAGTCTAAGATATGAGCAGTATGACTTAAGAAAATGGGGCGCAGAAAGTGCTAACAAGTCCCTCACTAAGGAATAAAGGACTCATTTTAAAGGAACAGTGAGTTCCTTTTTTTGTTTTTTCATTTACTTTAATCACATTAAGCATATATAAAATAGACTTTAAAAAAGGCAAATTAAAAACAGGCAAAAAAAGTCCCAAAAAATGCAAATGCAATAATGAAACTGGGCAATAGAGACCTTTTCTTATATGCGTGGTGTTTTTTTAAAGTATTAAAAATGAAGTCTTGAACTAGTGTATAGCATTGTATGGCATACAGCTGTATACATCTAGGCTATACAGAACATATTGAAACATCAACAGACTTCCAAATAATAAAAAGATAAATCATAAATTAAAACTTTGTGCTCAATTTCCCCATACAAATTAGACTAAAGTCAGATGAATCCGCTGATATCGGTAGAAAAGGCTGACAGTCTGTGTTCAGGAGCCTCCCAACTCTTTCTGACATCATCTGTTGAGTATCAGGAGGCTCATTTGTATTCCAATCACCAATCCATTTGTTTTCCCCAGTAGTAAGCCTCTGCCAGAGGAATCTGGCAGTGGATTTCCCTTAGAGAGCATAAGAGCGTTCAGCTGAGTTAAGTGTTACTACGTATAGGAGAGTCAGGAGAGATAGCGGCTATCAGATGTGCATGTGGCCCTTTACTCTGTAAAGTCTGATTGTTTGTTCATGTACCATCTGAACTGTAAACAACTACGGAATATGTTGGAGCTATAGTATATTACTAAAAGTTATTATTATAACGCTATTCAATCTCACTGTTATCTGGTTACGATTTTATGTGTATAAAATTCAATCAAGTATTTGATGGAACCTTTCATCCTTGAACAATCTGAATTCACCGAAGTTTACATGAAAGAACTGGGGATAAAATCTATTTTACTAATGCAATTCAAAAATTTTCAGTAAATTAGTAGCTATTACAGACATTTAGGTTGCCAATATGTGTTACTAGATCTCCTATACTTTACCTTAAACATAAAAGACAAGTTTTTGTGAATGTATGACCTTCTTAAAGTAATTTGGTCGAATTTTAGTGGAATTGCTCCAGAGTAAAGGCACATTTACACAGGACAATAGTGTCATATACTTAAAGGGAATCTGTCAGTAGGTTTTTTCTTTTTAATTTAAGAGCCACATAATATAGGGCAAGTAAGGCTGATTCCAATGATGTGTCACTTATTTGGCTGTGTGTTGTAGTTTCAATACAATCAATGTTTTATCAGCAAGAGATTATCATTGCCTGACTAAGTCTCATGTGCACTCCAGTCAGGCTAATCTATGAAACCCACCCCCAAAACTGACTGGCATCTTGTTTACAGTGTACAGTGTACACAGAAAATACCAGTCAGTGGTGTGAGCAGGGTTATACAGAGCTCATCATTCTGACTATTGCTATATCTACCACAGATAAAACAGCAATTCCATGAAAACTACACCAAGCAGTTGAGTAAGTGGCACATCAATAGAAACAGGCTCTCTTGCCCTATGCTATGCTTCTTTTAGAATACATAGTAAAAACCTACCGACAGATTCCCTTTAATCTCTGTCTGACATTAGACGTACTATCTCGTCCATGGGACCTGGGCCCGTATGAACATGGACGAGAGAGTACGTCACATGCAATCGGACGCGCTCAAGGGGGGAGCGCGGCCGATAGCAGCTGGGTGTCAACTGATTCTCACAGCTGACACCCAGCACTAAGTGACAGGAGCGGTCACGGACCGCTCCCGTCATTTTAAGCCCTCGCACACTGCAATCAAACATGATTGCAAAGGGAAGCATCATGCAAGGAGGGGGCTCTCTGCATGCTTCACTGAGACGCTCAGAACAACGTAATGTAATCCTATTGTTCCAAGGGCCTCCTCCCTGCAGGACCCTGGATCCAAGATGGCCACAGGGTCCTTCCAGGTCCTGCAGGGAGGTGTCTTGTCAGTGCCTGCTGAGAGCAGGCATCGGTAAGCCTCCTGCGCTGCCTGTCAGATCGCTGATCTGACACAGTGCTGTGCAAAGTGTCAGATCAGCGATCTGACACTATATTGTGATATCCCACCCTGGGACAAAGTAAAAAAGTAAAAAAAAAAAATTAACTTGTGTAAAAAATTTGAAAAAAAATTCTTAAATAAATTAAAAAAATATTTCCCCAATAAACACATTGTTATTATGTAAATAAAAAAACAATAAAAGTACACATATTTAGTATTGCCACATCTGTAACGAACCGCCTTATAAAACTGACCCACTAGTTAACCCCTTTAGTGAACCCCCTTAAAAAAAACAAGGCAAAAAAACAATGATTTATCATCATACATCCGAACAAAAAGTGGAATAACACGCGATCAAAAAGACGGATCTAAATAAACGTGGTACCAGTGAAAACATCATCTTGTCCCAGAAAAAATGAGCCATGACACAGCATCATCAGCGAAAAAATAAAAAAGTTATAGCTCGCAGAATAAAGCGATGCAAAAATAATTATTTTTTATATAAAATTGTTTTTATTGTGAAAAAGCATCAAAACATAAAAAAACATAATTGAGGCATTGATGTAATTGTACTAACCCAAAACTGCTTTATCAATTTTACCACATGTGGAACGGTATAAACACCCCTCCAAAATAAAATCATGAATTGCTGGTTTTTGTACATTCTGCCTCACAAAAATCATAATAAAAAGCGAACAGAAAATGTCATGTGTCCCAAAATGGTACCAATAAAAACGTCAACTCACCTCTGTGAGCCAAAATATGGAAAAATTATAGCTCTCAAAATGTGGTGATGCAAAAACTATTTTTTGCAATAACGAGCGTCTTTTAGCGTGTGACAGCTGCCAAACATAAAAACCCACTATAAATAGTAAATCAAACCCCCCTTTATCATCCCTTAGTTAGTGAAAATAATAACATTTTAAAAATTTATTTATTTCTATTATCTCATTAAAGTTAGGGTTGGGTCTAAAGTTAGGGTTAGGGATGGGGCTGAAGTTAGGATTAGGGTTAGGTTTGGGATTAGGGTTAGGGGCATGTTGAGGTTAGGGTTGGAGTTAGAACTGGGGGGGTTTCCACTATTTAGGCACATCAGGGGCTCTCCAAACATGACATGGCATCTGATTTCAATTTCAGCCAATTCTGCGCTGAAAAAGTCAAACGGTGCTCCTTCCCTTCTGAGCTCTGAAGTGCACACAAACAGTAGTTTACCCCCACATATGAGGTATCAGAGTACTAAGGACAAATTGCACAATAACTCCTGGGGTCCAATTTCTTCTATTACCCTTGGGAAAATAAAAAATTGCGGGCAAAAATATCATTTTTGTGGAAAAAAATATGATGTTTTATTTTTATGGCTCTACGTTTTAAACTTCTGTGAAGCACTTGGGAGTTCAAAGTTCTCCCCACACATCTAGATAAGTTAATTGGGGGGTCTAGTTTCCAAAATGGTGTCATTTGTGGGGGTTTCCACTGTTAAGGCACATCAGGGGCTCTCCAAACGCGACATGGTGTCCAGCCAATTCTGCGTTGAAAAAGTCAAACGGCTCTCCTTCCCTTCTGAGCAGTGCCATGCACCCAAACAGTGGTACACCCCCCCCACATGTGGGGTATCAGCGTACTCAGGACAAATTGCACAATAACTTTTGGGGTCTTGTTACCCTAGGGAAAATAAAAATTGGGGTGAAAAGATCATTTATGTGGAAAAAATATAATTCAAAGTGCTCACCACAGATCTAGATACATTCCTTAGGGGGTCTAGTTTCCAAAATGGGGTCACTTATGGGGGGTTTGCACTGTTTAGGCACATCAGGGGCTCTTCAAATGCAACATGGCGTCCAATCTCAATTCAAGCCAATTTTGGTTTGAAAAAATCAAATGGTGCTCCTTCCCTTCCGAGCTCTGCCGTGCGCCCAAACAGTGGTTCCCTCCACATCTGGGGTATCATCATACTCAGGACAAATTGGACAACAACTTTTGGGGGTCCAATATCTCCTGTTCCCCTTTGGGAAAATAAAAAATTGGTGACAAAATCATTTTTGTGGGAAAAAAATAGGATTTTTTATTTTCATGCCGGGGCATTATAAACTTCTGTGAAGTACTTGGGGGTTCAAAGTGCTCATAGAAGAACGCAAACCAGATCACCGGTATACCAGAGGCGCACGGAACTTCCGCTTGATCAGGCGTGGAGAGACATGAGAAAAAAAGTAGAACAACGTTCCAGCCCCAATAAAATCTTCATCTTTATTGATCCATATAAAACATCAGTGATGACATGCTCCTGGACAAACTCAGGGCTGAGCGACGCGTTTCGATCACAAGGATCTTAATCACAGCTCTCAAAGTGCTCACCACAGATCTAGATAAGTTCCTTTCGGGGTCTAGTTTACAAAATGGGGTCAATTGTGGGGGGGTTACCACTGTTTAGGCACATCAGGGGCTCTGCAAATGGAACGTGACACCCATCAAAGTCTGCATTCCAAAAGTTATTACTTTCCTTCCGATCCCTGCCGTGCGCCCAAACAGTTTTCCTCCCCAAATATGGGTTATTAGTGTACTCAGGACAAATTGGACACCTTTTGGGGTCCAATTTCCTTGGGAAAAATCAAAAATTGGGGACTAAAAAATCACTTTTGTGGAAAAAAATTTTTTTTTCACGTCCAGGCATTATAAACTTTAGTGAAACACTTGGTGGTTCAAAGTACTCACCACAGATCTAGATAAGTTCCTTAGAGGGTCTAGTTTCTAAAATGGTGTCACTTGTGGGGGGTTTCCACTGTTTAGGCACATCAGGGGCTCTGCAAATGGAGCAGGACACCAAACAAAGGCTCTCCAAAAGCGACGTGGTGTCCAATCTCAATTCCAGCCAATTTTGGTTTGAAAAAGTCAAACGGCGCTCCTTCCCTTCCGAGCCCTGCCGTGCACCAAAACAGTGGTTTTCACCCACATATGGGGTATTGGCGTGCTCAGGAGAAATTGCACAACAACTTTATCTGTCCATTTTCTCCTTTTACCCTTGAGGAAATAATTTTTTTTTGTAAAAGTTCATTTTTGTGACTAAAAAGTTAAATGTTCATTTTTTCCTTCCATGTTGCTTCAGATCCTGTGAAGCACCTGAAGGGTTAATAAACTTCTTAAATGTGGTTTTGAGTACCTTGAGGGGTGCAGTTATTAGAATGGTGTCACTTTTGGGCATTTTCTGCCATATAGACCCCTCAAAGTGACTTCAAATGTGAGGTGGTCCCTAAAGAAAAGGTTTTGTAAATTTTGTTGTAAAAATGAGAAATTGCCGGTCATATTTTAACCCTTATAACTTCCTAACAAAAAAAAATTTTGGTTCCAAAATTGTGCTGATGTAAAGTAGACATGTGGGAAATGTTATTTATTAACTATTTTGTGTGACATATTTCTCTGCTATAAGGGAATAAATATTTTTTTCTTAAATAAATGCAAGGTATATCAAAGAAATTTACCACAACCATGAAGTACAATATGTCACGAGAAAAAAATCTCAAAATCACGATGATCCATTGAAGCGTTCCAGAGTTATAACCTCATAAAGAGACTGTGGTCAGAATTTAAAAAATTGGCCCAGTCATTAACGTGCAAACCACCCTAGGGGGTAAAGGGGTTAAGTTAACAATTTGTTGTTCATTATAACTGTGTAATGTGAATGAGTTGAGCGACTGAATGATGTGTCCAAAAATGTTCATTCAGCATGCATGAAACTGTTTAAATAATTGAATGATAAAATTTCAGTTTTATTTTTGAAATGTGTGTAAAAAAATAAGAAATTTCAAATTCATGTCCTTGAGCTGATCATATGCTAAGGCAGTTAGCAGTTCAGTAGCAGTTGGAGCACTGGAACGAAAAAAATTTGAGAAAAGTATTTCCTTCACTAATTTGCGTAAATATTCTTTTTACACTATCCACACAAATGTTTTCATAATACTTTATGAAATTATGTTTTTGAAATATGTAGTATCACTAATGGGATTTGAATGTGGAACATGCCTACACGTCAGATTATCTTTCTGTGTGAACACAGTGTAATGATGTAATACTTTTCTGACATTGTTGGCTTGTTGTAAGCCACGATAGTATTGTTTATCGTTTAAACGACTATCTACTGGTGTAAACGAACCCTAAACCTGGCTGATAATCCATGGCAATAATCTCTCTGTCTATCCTTACAAAGCAACCTTCACCTGCTCACTGTCAAGGTCACAGTTTAGATGGTTTCAGTTATATTCTTTGTATTATGTCATCTGCCCGACATGTGAAGCTGATAAAAGGTTTGTCATCTTTATGGGAAGCTCAGGCATCACTATTTAGTAAGTAACATCATGTCATTCTCTCATGATTAAAGGCTTGACAAATGCAATCACCTAAGGAAGGTTTTAGGAATAACTTTCAAAGCAAATAGACTTAATCCTGGGATGGGTGGTGGTGTCATCGTCTTGATTTTGAACTTTAATAGTAAAATATGTGTATTTGTCCTAAGCATATGAGAAAAATTCTGTACTGTGGTAAAGCTGATAAAATCAATAATGCTTTATTCTATGCTATTTAAAATATGATACATTTTCCATGATGATACATGGGAATTACTCAAACGTGTTTCTGGTGTTGCCGCCCTTAGTCACTGAGTCTATCAAAGAATCATAGGATGTGTGAAATAAAACAACAAACAAAAAATCATAGAAGTGCACATGAATATAGACAATTATTATTATTATTATTATTTACATAGCAGCATTGATTCCATGGTGTCGTACACGAGAAGGGGATAAATCAAAATACAAATCTCTTCTACAGTAGACAAACTAACAACGGTAGACTAGCGCAGAGGGAAGAGGACCCTGCC
This sequence comes from Oophaga pumilio, assembly GCA_009801035.1. NCBI lineage: Eukaryota > Metazoa > Chordata > Amphibia > Anura > Dendrobatidae > Oophaga > Oophaga pumilio. The sequence continues at coordinate 49,233 of VIAB01004125.1, read as the reverse complement.
CTAGTCGGCTTATATTACACACATCATAAACAAAAAATTTGCAAACCATAATTCATATAGCAGTATAAGGAATTTGAATATAGTGCTGGTACAAGATGTTAATAAATAAGAATAGTATCACTTCTGTAATTCATTCCCTTAGGTTCTTTAGTATTGAGTTTGATTACCCCATGCGCCTCCCTAATTAACAGTTTAATTGCAGCATTTAGTGAGTAGGCAGAGGGAAGAAAGATACAGGGTCCCGATCGTTGCCATTGTGACCTGATGTCATGACTAGAAATGACCGAATGTGTTCTGAAAAGGTTTGCCAATTTCAAATTTGGCACAAACTGTGATTGGCTGCCAAAGTCACATGTCCCTTGCCATATAAAAAGCAGACATCTTGTTTTGCTTTCACCATTTGCTCAGTGTCACAGTGCACAGAAGCGGCTCCTGTTAGTGCTGCAAGTAAACTTGTCAGTTAGTTAGATAAGTTCCTGTCCTGTGTAAAATCGATTTTCCAACCTCTAATTAGATTGTGCAAAAACTGTGTTGCAGTCTTATGAGGCTCCATTTGCTAATACAAATTGTTTGTGATAAAACTGTGTGACAGTGAGAAATCGGAAGGCCAGATTTCTACTTAAAAATTGTTAGGCCTAATATTTGAGTGCAGCCAGGAGGCCTAATTTGCTAATCCACATCGTTTGTGATAAAACTATGTTTCAGTGACAAATCAGAAGGCCAGATTTCTACTTAAAATTGTTAGACCTAATATAGGGTTTCAGCCAGGAAGCCCTATTTTCTAATCCAAATCATTTATGCTGCAGTGAGGAAACTTGAGACCACGCTTGCTAATCACATTTTCAGGTATAACAGTGTTGTTCAGGCACACTATCTAAGAAAATACATAGTAGTTGTTCATTTAGTGACAGGTGGCTGACAAATGTGGGCCTAAGGTTGTGAAACAGCAGGTTCAAAGAGGGGAAGGGCACACACAACATAAGTGGGAAAGAGCATAAATGAATGATCAAAAAATAAATCCACAAGTCCAAACTAGAGATGAGCAGGAAGCACAGATGACGTCACACCAGCCCGGGCTAATCAAAAGTTGCTCTGGGGACGCCGGAAGGTTAGAGATTTGCGGCTTTCCAGCAACCTGCCAGTTAGCATTGACCTTGACGCTTAATCGGAGTCCTGTGAATCTATCCACTCATATCTAGCCACAACTGTCCTGGATACAGGGGACAGTCCCAGATTTGGGTCTATGCCCTTTAGTCTTGGGCATCTGCTGAATTTCCCTCACTGCCACCACCCCTCTGATATCTACTACTGCCAGTGTATAAAGAAATTGTATGTGGGTGTGTATTGCGGTGTGGCCAGAGGTGTGGTCAAAACTTGCCACTGGCACACTATGTGTACCACAGAATTTATCTCTCTTTCTATTCTTCAAAAGTTGGGAGGTATGTCCAAGCACTAAGTAAAATATGCATCATTTTTTATTTTCTATGGACAAGTTTATTGCTTTCATACTGTATTCATGTATATGCCCATGATATACAGTACAGACTTTATGTGCTTTACCTGTACTAACTTAGTCCATCCTACTGACATACATAGGCTGTTAAGCCTAATAGTTATATGATTTGCTTCTTTTCTGCAGGCATATGTTCCAAACATTATTACTTTTGGCAAATGAGTAGAAACATTTTGCGCACAAACTCAACATATCCACCGATGCCATGTGACCACAGAGAGACTAAAAGATATGTGACACACCCATAGTAAAACCTGGGTACAATACCATTCTCAACTCAGTATCAAAAGCCAGAGTCCTGTATCCTCTTCTGATGGCTAATTAGGTGCTTGCACACTGCTGACTACAAGATGCTGGTAACAATTTTCCAGTTGTTCACTTTTAGTTTGGTTAGGATATAATAAAGCCATAATTCTTGTATATACTGTAATTAGTCTTCACATGTGTGTAAGAGTATACAGCAGAAGAAGAATTATCCAATAAAGATATTATGATGACTGTATTGATTTATATTGCTGCGTGTAACGCCGATGACTCACTGGTGGTAAGCACCGTACTACTCACTGTGGTCACCGCTCTATTCTCCCCAGTCTTGCGCTGTCTCACTGACCTGCCTTTTGTAGCATTTCCTGCAGTGCTGCAACCTCCTGCTGATGATGAGGGCCTACCTGGCTTTAGGGAGTAGCTGCAACATTCTGCAGGATTTTAGCTTCCCTGGTCTATCCCCAAGCAGGAGATTTATTATGTGGCTCCTCCCAGCACTATTCGCCTGATGTAAGATTCTAGTTCAATTCCTGTCTAGTTTCCTGCAAGGTCCTCTCTTGTATTTCGTCTCCAGCATTCTAAATTCAGCTAGCCTACTTGTTTATTCTGATTTCTCCGCTCCTGACCTCAACAATGCAAATTGAACCTGTGCTGTCTGCCCTGACCTCTGATTGTCTCATCACATCTTTGCCTTTGTCCACTTGTACCTTGTACCTATCTATCTGAACCTTCGGTCACCTGCTACAGTCTCAGGGACCGCCCTGGAGTGGTACACGTTGACTACCTGTGGCTAAGTCCATCCTCACCATCAGAAGCTCTAATGAAAACTAGGTAGTCACTTTTTTACTCCCCTCCTGGGTAAGCCCAGCCTGTGATGCAGTAGGTCCACACCCACTAGCGTTACACTGTGTTTGCTATATGTGATATTTCATGCAATTATTTATGATATTATGTTCTGGGATTTCCCTCTAGAGATAGTTTTTATGGCAACATGGCTAGCAACCTACAGTAGGTGACATGAACAACCACAGTTGTAGCTTCTCCATAAAAACATAAAGCATACCATCATATAATGTTATAGAAATTCTATTCCTAATATCACATGTAAAGAAGAGTTGCTTATTATGTTAAAGAGAAAATAGGTGAAGACTAAGAGCGCACCAATAAATCATACATCATATGGTATAATGATGATTAAATACTATTCTAAAACATGTCGACACAACAGTCTTCCATCTTATTTCCATTTTCCCATTTCTTTCCATATAGAACAATCATTGAAAGCATGAAAAAAAAGTTACAAAAATACTGTACAGTAACTAATAGCATTACGTAAAACTGACTGCTGCCCCCTGCAGCTCCTGGCTGTAAAAGACCACGGGGTGCCCATTAACAATAACTGATGCAACCAACAACCATTAATTTCAATAGATGCATTGTAATTCTCACTTTCAAACCTTTGCAGTCACATGACCAGTTATCACCATTATGATTTCTTCACCCAAAATAGAAAAAAAAACAATTAATTTTATGCATTTTTAAAGAGTATTTAGGTGACTTTTCTTTATTCAGGCAATATTTTAGGCATTTTTATTTCATTTTAAGGAGTCTATGGGAAAACAACTGAAAAAAGATGCACATTAAGAGTGATATGTATTGGAAAAAATGAATAGTCCTCCAAAAAGCAAACTGAGAAAAATTATTAAAAAAAGCCACAAACACCTTCTTGGCACAGCTGCTGGGCCCGCATATACACTAGGATAACATACACCTACCTTCATACATGGAAAGAAGTTAAAATTGGCTTGTAAATCTTGAAGTTTCAAGAGAGCTGTCTGCCTCTTCCTTTTGGTTAAATCTTACTTAATGATTTAGAATATTTTTAAAATACCATTTTATTTTCCTTTTCTCAATTTGCAGTAGTTAGTGTTGAGCGATACGATACTGCAAGTATCGGGTAT
>VIAB01004125.1:25401-38617 GCA_009801035.1 Oophaga pumilio | reverse complement strand
CGATATTTTTCGATACCGAGCAGTATCGCTCAACACTAGCAGTAGTGCATTTTTATGCATTTTTTTTCACCAGAGTATTTAGGTGGCATTTCTTTATTCAGACATTGTTTTTAAGAATGTTTATTATTTCCTTTCTAGAAGCCTAATTGAAAACTGAAAAAAAGTTACACATTAAGCAAGCTATGTATTGAAAAAAGAGAAGTCCTCAAAAAAACAGTGTGAGAAAAAGTGTGGAAAAGGACACAAATACATTATGGCACAGCAGCTGTGCCCGCCTATGCACCTGGATAATGTGTGAATACACCTCCGTATGTGGAAAGGGGTTAAAATTTGGCTTGTGAATCTTGAGGCTTCGAGTGGGTTTCCTGATCCCTTTGGATACAGCTTACATACTGATTTAGAACATTTTTTTTTAAATTCCAATTTATTTTCCTTTTCTCAATTTGGGTAGTGCGTGAATGGACTGTTGAGTAGCATAGCAGTTATCGAGTTTGCTGCTTTAAAGGGCTTACATAATAGGCTTTCATGTCTTGATCTATTTCTCAATTATAACTAGTTTATGACTTTTATTTCTTTGAGGATTACACCGCAGTAAAGCTTTACATCATTACTATACCACGCAGTATATTTGCTGTCATTTGTTTGGTAGGTAATAGCTAGTTTCAGTTTTAATTACCATTTTATATAGAGGGAACTGCTTTAAGTATATAGGAAACTAAATAACATGTCTCAATACAAAGGTACAATTGAAATGACAAAGCAATTACCTACAGGTTGAAAAGCTATTGAGCCAGGTAGGAATATATATAGTGCCTTGAAAAAGTATCCGTACCCTGTGAATATTTCCATATTTTTTCACGTTACACCTACAAACTTGAAAGTATTTTATTTGGATTTGATGGGATAAATCAACACAAAGTAGCAAGCATTTGTGAAGTGTAAAGAAAGTGATAGATGGTTTTCTAATTATTTTAAAAATATAAATCTGAAAATTGTGGTGTGCCTTTGTATTCAGTACTCAGTAGTCTGAAGTCTCCTATATTAAATCCTGAGTGACCAATTGCCTCCAGAAGTCGCATAAGTGGTAAATTCAGTAAAGTTGTGTGTAATATATTCTCAGAATAACTACAGCTGTTCTGGAAAAGCCTCAGAGGTTTGTTTGTGAATATTAAGCATCAAGCAGCATCATGAAAAACAAGGAACAATGCTACTCACTTGGGAGCTATTTGGGGTATCACAGGAGCCATTTCAAGCTAAAAGTCTGGCTAGTTTATTTCAGTCCTCATAAATGACATCATTTTACAATGTAAACCACACCCAGGGGTGAGATATGGTGAGCAGCCGTCCCCCCTAACTGTTTAGTTCCTCACAATTAGATCTGGCCCTAACATGGCCAATTAATCCTCTTAGTACTATGTGAACTAGACTATTACTCCTGGCTCATATGACAGAGGACATACACCTGTGTGATATATATCTCCCATCTACTAATGCATCTAGCAACCACATTACATACTTCCCCCCTCTACCTAAATCTGTGGAGATTGACACCTTCTATCACTAGACACAGGATTCTGGAGAGGGCATTGGCATTCCCATGTAAATTCCTGGCTCTGTATTTCACATGGAAGTGGAAATCCTGCAGGGCTGGAAGCCAGTGGGTAACAAGCATTTTTCTCCTTTTTCTCTCTCATCCACCAGAGTGGGGCATGGTCTGCCACTAATTTAATTTTTTGCCTTAAGAGATAGTATCGCAATGTGTCCAATGCCCACTTTTTAAGTATTATATTAATATAATTATAGATATGAAGAAGGCCTGTAATTTTTATCGTAGGTACACTTCAACTGTGAGAGACAGAATCTTAAAAAATCCCAAAAAACACATTGTATGATTATTACATAATTGAATTGCATTTTATTTAATGAAATGAGTATTTGATCACCTACCAACCAGCAAGAATTCTGACTCTCAAAGACTTGTTAGTTTTTCTTTAAGAAGCCCTCCTACTCTGCACTCATTACCTGTAATAATTGCACATGTTTGAACTCATTACCTGTATGTAAGATAACTGTCCACACACTCAATCAATCACATTCCAACTTCTCCACCACGGCCAAGACTAAAGAGTTGTCTAAGACAAAATTGTAGACCTGCACAAGGCTGGGTTGGGCTACAGCACAATAGGCAAGCAGCTTGGTGAGAAACACAAGATGACTGTCAATCTTCCTCTGTCTGGGGCTCCATGCAAAATCTCGCCTCGTGGGGTAAGTATGATTCTGGGAAGGTTCAGGAATCAGCCTAGAACTACACGGGAGGACTTGGTTAATGACTTGAAGAGAGCTGGGACCACAGTCTCAAACATTACCATTTGTAATACACTACGCCGTCATGGATTAAAATCCTACCAGGCACGCAAGGTCCCCTGCACATGCCAGGATGATCAAGAGGAGGCATACATCAGTATTTGTAAGTTAAAATCAGGAGTGGAACAATCAGAGGACAAGTATAATAGAAATTCTTCACAACTTTTTTTATTTATTTTACTCACTTATATAACACCATTAATTCCACAGCACTTTACAGACATTATCAGAACTGTCCCCATTGGAGCTCACAATCTAAATTCCCTATCAGTATGTCTTTGGAGTGTGGGAGGAAACCAGAGAACCCAGAGGAAACTCACACAAACACGGGGAGAACATACAAACTCCTTGCAGATGTTGTCATTGGTGATATTTGAACCCAGGACCCCAGGGCTGCAATGCTAACCATTGAGCCACCATGCTGCCCAACTTCTGTATTTCTCACCCACTCCTGGCTTTGGCTTCCAAATATTGATGCAAAATACTGACCAAATACTGAACGTGTCAACCTGGCGTAATAGTAGGAATCAGTAGCTAAACACAAGACAAGTGAAAAGATGAAGAAAATGTAATATTGTAATAACTCACAAAAAAAATCTAATTAACTGCTTCCAGAAAAAGTGTAAAACTAGAAAATACATCAGATTGGGATTTGTTAAAAATAATTAAATACAAAATGTATCAAGTATAATACTGTTATGCCATTGTTGGAACATATTCTCCTTCTGCATCTGCTGTTAGTTGCATGACTAAATTAATCCATAGTGTTTAAAGGGTTTTAATTTGGGATAAATTCCAATTTCCTCTTTCTACAAGTAATTTTAACACTCTGTCAGTGCTAATTACCCATAATTGTTGAATAATTTAAATACATTATTTTATTATGTAGCATTAATATAAATATAGCTGAATCTGCATCTAAATCAAAATCTGGCACAACAGTATTATTGTATATAATAAAAATCATAATTTATGCAAAAAAATAATCTATATGCAATTCTAGAGCCAAGAAAACTTTTGGGAGATCCAAGATTATTCAAACTATGCACACAGAAGCAAAGTTATCCTCTCTTAAAAGAGCAGCATGCTTAAGGGGGTATTCACATTTCAAAGATCCTATCCCAATATGTAGTAGGTGTAATAATAATATTAGCAAATATCTCCAATTAGAAATGTAGCATAGTTTTTCTGATTTGCTATGTGTCTTTCTTCATGTGCAGGCATTGCAAAACCTTCAGTATCCATATTTAAAACCACTAGTAGCTAGCTAACTAGCTGTCACTATATCAGAGGTCATAACCATGGATACCTAAGGTCCTGCAATGCCTGCGCATGAGGAAGGAGACATAACGAATCGGAAAAACTATACTACTTTTCTAATTGGACGTATTCACTATTATTATTGTTATTATTATGATTATTATTACTACTACATATTGGGATAGGATCTTGGAGATGTGAGTACCCCTTTAAGTCAACTCTCATCAAAGTAACCGATTAGAGCATATAAAGGAAGTAGCAGGACTGTCTCATGATCAGGACCCCCTCTGTAGTGTAAAGTCGCTGCTAAAGATATTTTGATCTGATTTTGTTTGTACTCTTTGGTTTGTGTTGCTGTATATTTAGGTGTTAAATATTGTAAATAAAGATTATTATTATGCCGGACTACGGTCTAAGGGGTAAGGTTTCTCCTTGTGGAGAGTGACATACCAGCTCTGGCGTGTCGAGGTAAGGAGGCTTATTCGCCGTGCAATGCTCCTCTGGGAAATTTAATATGCAAATTGCCTCTTCAAAAAAAGAGGACTTGTACTCTATAGCGCCACCAATTGGAAGTAGCGATCCTACAAGTCACAATCCTAAGTCATATTACAAGACTCGTTAAAGGGATGATTGTGACTTGTAGGATCGCTACTTCCAATAGGTGGCGCTATAGAGTACAAGTCCTCTTTTTTTGAAGAGGCAATTTGCATATTATGCCGGAGAAATTTTCAGGTAAGTCTATCGTTCAGAAGGCATAGCTCAATTTTGTACAACTGTTTTTGAGAGAGAGAGAATAGATGGAAAGGTCGCCACCTCTCCACTGAGATCATCCTAAAGATAAGTGTGGGTTTCAGATGCGGGACTTGCACCTGCATGTTCTGTGGATATGCCATGAATGCGTGAGATGAGAAATCTCTTTAACAAACCAATTCCAAAAACTAAATTTCTTCATGTGGCTGGATTGTATGGTGGAAGTTCCCAAAGCAACTTCTATTCTCAGATATAACTCAATGGTCTACAGCTTAAAGCGTAAGCTATGTCTCATGGGTTACCTGATCTGCCCACACATTACATGCACTTTCTATGTATAATGTTATTTCTAACTGCCTTTTAGTCGACACTTAGAACTTAAATTTGAACAAACTTTGGGTAAATTAATAGTATAATCAAACACAAAAAAACTTAGAATATTTCTTATGAGAGAAATATAAGCCACTTCTTGTTTCTGAAATCATCATTTACTCTTAATAATATTCCATTGAAATCTATCAAGAGAGGAAGGGAAGGAAGAGAGGAGCAGAGTGAGAGAAAAGGCACAGGGAGGCAGATAATGCTGCTGCTTTCTAGTAAGTGTTTACCTCAATCCAGTGCTAGATTCACATCTACAATGCTCAGTACTGCTGTATAATGTCCTCCATGCTGCTGCTGCTCCTGAACATGTGCAACATAGGAGAGTAGGACAATTCTCCTCTCGGTGTAAACTGTGTATTGGAGACACCATAGCTGCTAGTCACAATCTCCACTAGCTTAGGGACAACATACAATTAGAGATCAAGGCTTAGAAGAAAAAATAATGAAACATGCAGGATACAAGTAAAATAATGATTAGAAATTGTGTTATGCTTTATACAAACACCCATGACAACTTATCCTAAAAAAATCACGTGAAACAACAGGGGCGCTCAAATATTGTGAGGAGCTTTCAGCATTGCCAATACTATATGTATAGTGCAAGCGGGAGATGGGTCAAGCATGACGTTGATGAGGTGCAGTCTTAACCAATAGTTGCAAAGCAGAGAGTGATGTCTATAAAGTCAATTGCGAGGCAAAAAATTAAGAAAAAAATGATGTAGTGTGCTCTGTTATGATGAAGACATGGATGAGAATGTGTAGAAAAACAAAGAACATTTATTAAGAGGCATCAATTTGCTTCCTCCTCAATTTTAAAACGCATTGGTGTTTTTTGTTTCATGTTTGTTGGTCTTCTACACATTCTCATCCTTGTCTTCATCATGAAAGTGCCCACCACAATGACTTTTTTGCCTCTCAATTGTTTTAACGAGTAGCCCTGTCAAATTTAACGGGTGGAGCAGTCTGTACGAGGAATATCACTTTACTACTACTCTCATCAGCGTTCTACCTGACCTGCACAACTCCAACAGGTGAGCAGATTCCATCTACACTTCCCTGTCTCTTATCACCAGGACTTCACCATGGAGCGCTCTTATTTTGCCTTCTATGTCAGAAAAGACGGCATTGTTTTGCTTCTCCTGTAAAGTGCAGTAGCATGCAGCCATTTCCGTTCCTGAGATAAAAAGAACTATAGCATACAGAAAACTAGAGTAATAATTAGAGACCAGACTGGATGAAATATTGCATAAACCTAGTAGCTCTATTTTATTAAATATGGACTTTACTTAGTTTCTAACTTCTTATATGTGATAGCTTTTGTGACTGTAAATTGAATAGATGAAAAAGTTATAGTTGAATTTTCATGTTGAAATATTGTATTCATATATATATGTTAATTCTTGAAATATAACTTTGCTTTGGTTCCTTATGGAAAATCATGCTAAAAGTAAATCATTTTTCATGTGGATATTGAGTTCAGCAAAGTGCCTGAAAACTGATTGTAGACGTAGCCACTAGTAATTTGTTGCTGGTCAAGGCTGTCTACGCCATAGACTTTGAAAAGTTTCCATTCCTTTTCTACTCTAACACATAAAGGAACAAAGCTATATTCAACCAATCTTCTACTCTGTCATACTGGCAGCAATTCCAATACTCTCAGTAAAGTTATCTCCATGGAATGAATGTCTTGCTGTCTAAGTTTTGTGAATTGATTAATGAGCACATGTTGAGGATTTCAGATTGCTGCTTCAAGTGCAACAGAATATAAATGCCACCTCCGAAATGTTCTACAAACAAACCGCGGCCAATATGCCATTCTACCCTTATGTTACACTCAAGTAAGTCACAAGGCCATCTACCTGTACAAGTCCATTTCATGCCAGCGGTTTTATCTCTACCCCTGCCCATTGAAACAGGGAAATATCAATTACTAGAAAGGACAGCTGTTTTGTTCGGCCTAGAAATATTCCGGTCCCTCTAACAAAAGAGTAAAATCATATGCAGTAATAGGAATGAGGACGCTTTGAAACCTTCTGCCAATTCTATATTGTGAATGACAGATTTTAATGCAAACACAATGAAGCTCAGAAACACCTGTATAAGCATGGGAACAAAAAATAAATCACTATGTCATATCGCTTTTCATCAAATATTTTAATTAGGACACCGGCATCAAAAAATTATTGCATGTCTATTCACAAAATAATTCACAGGAGACCTAGATTTTCTCATTGCTACATGGTATTATGAAAACACTTATCGACCTTGTAGCTGCATTATATTTTGCATTATCCAAAGTATACTAATAATACTTCTAATAATAATAATAATAACAATAATAATTATATTGCCTATAGAAAGAATAAACATCTGTAAAATACAAACTTACAGCATGCTGTGTTTTCACAAGAGACACAAAATAAAAAAAAACATAAAAGAATAAAAAAAATGCTGTAAAAATGCAATGTTTGAATTGCATTTTTTAATTCTAACATCTGGTCAAAAAATCTTTTTGCCGCAAACAACGCAGATTATTTCCTAAAAATGCAGTTTGTTGAAGGAACACACAAGCCACAAATAGAATGCGACAAACTCATATAATCGATAGCGGTGATTATTATCTTCCTGCAACAAAAACAAGGGTTAGGAACTTAGCAAGTCAAAGATACTACTAAATTTGCAGACTTAAAGAGAGGTGCTTGCCTTTTCCAGGAATATTTGATGCAAAAACTTTGACAGAGTGGCATTGCTTTGGCGTTAGAGAGATTGTCCGGGCACAGGAGCGCCCATTGCCTAGAACTGCAGAGCTGCTACTAGTCTTGGATAGCTCTCATTAAAGAATAGAAGCTGTTCTGCAGTAACCAGCAGCAGTCACTACACATTGAATGGAGCCGTGCATTTTGATTATATTCTATGTGTTTACATTCAGCTGCTGCCAGAAATAATAGCAATAATAATAATAACAGATGCTCAGTGGAACTTGTGTGTCAGATTCCCATTGACCTCATTTTGATGACCACTTATCTGATATCTTTAATAATGAAGTGAAGAGGGCAATTTACATGTGTGTCTAGTAACAGGTCTGAAATACAGACCAAGGATAATAACCCCACACATTTATGCCAAAAAATAGAAAAGACTAACTGCACTAAGCATAGCAACAAAAAGAAAATATGCAGTCATAAAGTCCAAACAATGCAAAATTTTATTAATTAAAAAAGATCAGATAAAAGGCTAGGAAGGGGATAGTGAACCAAAAACACATAGTAACATAATAGGGCACCGGAAAAATACATGTCCTCTACAAAAACATATATATACCTGTACTACAATAGTATAGATGATAATTATATAGAAATAGAATGACCCATCACAAAAAAATGTATAACAACATGGCCACAATATAACTCAGCCCACATATAGTGTGGCTTTCAAAGAGGTGGGCAAGGACATACAAAGTATAGTATGCAATATAAAAGATGAGTCAGACAGAGTCAGGCAAATGATGTAGCAAATAATTACCCAGTGGTATCGAGGGCAGCTATCTCCCAGGCTCCTCCTGATATCTTCTGATCTAACAATACCTTTAAGCATATGAGTTTCAACAAGCCCTATTTATAAGCATCGCAGAAATGTATGCAATAATTCTGCTGCTTGTGAAAGACACTTAGGGCAGGTGCAGATGAGCATATTTCAGGTCCAAGCGTGATACAACAAAACATTGGATCGCACTTGGAAAAATTTTATTCTACAAGGCCATGCACATGTCCAACTTTTCAAAGAAGAAGATCGCTCCATGCCAGAGCATGATCCAATATTCAAATCATGATGCAAATCAATGAGTGCGTGGAAATCATTGGACTGTGATGAAAGAAATGATTGCAAATTTATAATAAGTCTCATAACTAACCCAAGAGCTTGCCATCTTAACTAGTTACCATCACATGTGAAGTCAATCAGATCCAATGCTCTGAAATATGGAAAAGCGCAGATTTACGATGGTAGAAATAAGAACCAGGAGAAAAGTAAAATCTCATTTGCTTGCTTTGTAAAAATTGAGAAGGGAGGATTTTATGAACGGCATCAATATAATAAATAAGAAGGTTATATTTTCTGAAACATAATAAAATGGTGATTGCAAAGCATGGTTTCACATCGTTGTGCTATGGCCCGCATGGCTCTAACTGGATATCGGTTAGATAATTGACAGTATTTATATCATGTCTCCTATCTATGAACAGATAAAATCAAGATCATAAATAAAATGATAATGTCAGGAGCGGAGATATTGTAAAAGTTGGGAATCTCATGATTTTTCAAGACTAAGACACATCCTATAGCTCTCTGAAGTGCAGGCCTGTTATGAGTCACCATTGGGGAGGTGTGTGGATGTAACTTGTGTTAATAAAAAGCCAATGCCAATCATGATCCATGATCAATACCAGGAAGATATACAGCTGTGTAGGCTTGACCCACATTTCACGTTTTCTCAATTGAAGTGCTTCCCTTTGCTAAGCTCTGAGCCATTTCCATGACCAGCTTTAGTAAGCAGCTTCTTTTGCTATTCCTTTTTATTTTATTGAATAGTATATATCGTATTGTTTTGTTCCCATATTGTATCTCTTGTATATTTTTTATAAACACTGCCTATCTTTCTGGATTAAGTATAAAGTGTAATAGTTCTTTTCCTCTTGCTCTGTAAACCGCACCCTGAAGCCATACGTTACCTGTAACGGGTGTCTAATCGGCATGTATAAAGGATTGGCAGTGGCAGCCAGTAAGTTCTTTTGCTATTGCAGAGCTGGCAGTGTCCATATAGAGGGGTTATACATATATACATATATTGCATGCACTGGAATCAGAGGCATATATACCATACGCTCACTGTTAGTTCCTCAATAACCCTTCTAGTAGTGGAAGCAATCATCACCTCGTCCATTAATCTTTGATCAACTATGTATTGTTCTGACAATTGGAGTCAGCGGAGTTGCGTTCCCTCATGATAAAAGTGGTGGGGCTCTGTGCGAAATCTTAGTGTAATCCGATTTTCACTCACTCACAGAATTGAGAAGCTGGAGACATTTTTTCTCCATCTTCTCATCTGGAACATCAGATCACTGTATGCTCACACTCTGATCTATGCATAACTGATCCTATTTCCTATGATGACAAACAATATGCTCATCTTCACCTGCTCTTAGGCTAGTTCTCATGATGTTTGATGAGTTTTTGATGTTATACATTTTCTGCAGCATTAGATTACTTATGGGGTTTTTTCATTACATTTTTGAGTGCATGTTTTTACATGTGCTTTTATCACACTTTTTTCAGCTGAAGTTTTTGTTCCTTTTGGTATTTTATGTGTCATATAAAACTGCTTTATTTTTTATACCTTCCTGGTATTTGGCTTTGGTAAAACTTTATTGAGCAAGTAATTTGTGGAATACATGCACCCACAGTGCATTTCTGCACTATAAACACATATGCCATTTTTTACCTGCAGATTTTCCTCATGTTAATCAAGTCTTTAAGAAAATAAATTTCTATAAATACGTTTTTGTGCATTGAAAATACACAGCATCAAAACCGTACCAAATACCCATGTTGAAACTTCGTCTTAGCATCTGAATAAGGAGGATCTCTTATATTTAGGGAAAATTTTAATATTGTACTTTTCCAAGATCAGAAAATAAGCCAGATTTCTAGCTATTGTTGAAAAGTTGCAAACTTTTTGTGCAATTCATAGCTGCACCAAAATTATATGACATTTAGCATTTTCACCCCAATTTTTCCCAGCTCTGCCAAAATGGACAGAGCTGTGATGGAACGCGGGGAGATGCCACAGCTAGACAAATTAATTACGAGGTATGGCATTCTCTAAGGCAAGGTGCACACTAATGATTTTCTCTCATCTGAGAAAATCGGGCCAATTAGGCTAATCACACTCTGATCAAACTCTGACCATAGATTGATCACTGTGTGATACAATTTTCTTGGATGTAGAGTATAAAAAACAAAAAAAGTCCATCTTTTGCATTTTGTCAATCTGTGAAAATTGAACTACATTCGAATGTCATCTGAATGTGGTTCAATTTTTGCCACACACCCTTAGATATGAATGAGTGTGAGTCAATTATTTGATGCAACTGCTGCATGCTGTGATCTTTTCCTCAGACCGACTCAGTCCAAGGAAAAAACTGAACATGTGAATGGCTCAATAAGATAACATAGGGACAATTGCTATCCGTCAAAATCACAGATAGCACTTGTTCTAATTTTACACTCGTGAGCACGAGCCCTAAGCTTGAAATCTCACTCAAGTCAGGGACAGAAGTAAGATTTCTGGCATAGCAAATAGAGGTGCACACCACTCGTCAGATGCTCATGGCTTATTAAAATGCATGTTCTTCCTCATGAATCACGGGTATTTCACTCCATCACATCCATCATCAATAACGGTCTTGATGGCTGGGTTTTGAATCACCTGTCACCTGTCCCAAAATTATGAAAATCATTCTCTTTTTTCAAGCAGTTTAACCCCTTCACGAAATGCACCACACATGTGCGGCGCATGTCATGTCCCTCCCGTTGATGTGGGCTCCAGTGATGAGCCTACATCTTTCCCGTCATATGTCGTCATATGTCAGCTGTTTTGAACAGCTGACATATGCCCCTAACAGCCGCAGGTGGAATCGCGATCCACCCGCAGCTGGTAACATGTTATATGCCACTGTCAATCTCTGACATCACTATTCAATGTGATCGTGCCTGAAGCGTGTTACTAATCCTGCCCATCGGAGACCCTGTCACATAATCGCGGGTCATCGATGGGTCGGCATGACAACCAGAGTTCTCCAGCAGACCTCTATGGTGTTCGGCACTCATAGCAAGTGAGCATTTCTGCTACACATAGGCAAGCTGATCATCGACTGTGTGTAGCAGAGGCAATCGGGTTATCACAGCTTCTAGTTTCCCATGGAGACTATTGAAGCAAATGAACAGTAGCAAAAAATGTTTTTAAAAATATTTTAAAAAATAAAAAATATAAAAGTTCAAATCACCCCCAGCTATAAAAAGAATTAATCTTATCGGTAAGCTCCGTAGCGAAAAAAAAGTAAAAACGCCAGAATTACCATTTTTTGGTTGCCACAACATTGCATTAAAATGCAATAATGGGCGATCAAAAGATCGTATACACACCAACATGGTATCATGAAAAACGTCAGCTTGGCAAGCAAAAAATAAGTCCTCATACAGCCCAGATCACGAAAAATGGAGACCCTATGGGTCTCGAAAAATAACACAACAAGCTTTGGATTTTTTTCACCATTAAAATAAAAAAATAACCTATATATGCTTGGTATCTACAAACTCGCAATGACCTGGAGAACCATAATGGCAGCTCAGTTTTAGCATTTGGTGAACATGGTAAAAAAAAAATCCAAAATTGTGGAATTGCACTTTTTTAGCAATTTCAATGCACTTGTAAGTTTTTTCCTGTTTTCCAGTATATGCCATGGTAAAACCAATGGAGTTGTTCAAAAGTAAAACTCGTCCCACAAAAAACAAGCCCTCATGTGGCCATATTGATGGAAAAATAAAAAAGTTATGGCTCTGGGAAGAAAGGGAGGAAAAAGCAGAAAAGCAAAAATGAAAATGGCTGTGGTTTGAAGGGAGTATAGAGTTAACAGAACATATCCAGTCTGATAGGAACACCACTTAACAGGCCAAACAAAACTGAGCTATGGACTTGAAAGATTTGCTTAAAGGGCTTTTCAAATACCTACAAATTAAAGCATTGAATTATATCAGACGAGACTAAATGTTCATTGGCAGAATTAACCGTATCATTTTTCTTCAGGTGTTAAGCAGCATCCTTTTATTTGTTTTCTTGAAAACTTTATCCGCTAGAGATGCCATCATTTCATTACGCTGACAATGCAGCCAAATATTCTAATCTGCTTTGTGCCATTAACAAACAGTGCTGTATGTTTTTCAAGGTTCTCCAGTCTGTGGGGCTTTGGAAGAAAATTCTTTCCAGAAGAACGAAAATTAAAGTAAAGCCAGATAATTTTGTTCAGCTCCGTTACTGCTATCAGACATTTCATAGACTTGTGCTTTGCGTGAATCCAATAAAGATAGTGCTTGTACATTTGTAGATGTTTCTAACTCCATAAAATAAACACAATAAACCCTACGGCTTAACGTCTTCCGCGGTCTATTATAGAGATATGTTTTAAAGAAGATGAAAAAGGTAGCAACATTTTGAGCAAAGAGTTTACACAAAGTTTAAATAAGCAGAAAATGAGTCAATAAATTACATACCGAATATTCCTCCCTTATGATATATCACTAAATTGTACCCTTATGATATATCACTAAATTGTACTTGATGGTGGTACACCTGTATAATGGATGCATTGCCTTGCCACTAAGTAAGCAGGAGTCAAAAAATGTCTAT
>VIAB01004124.1:99801-114399 GCA_009801035.1 Oophaga pumilio | reverse complement strand
TGCATCCTTCTCCTAAGCTCCTGCGTAGTCTGACCCACATACACTGTCTGCTGTTCTATCCAGTGTCATGTAAAGCCGTGTGTAAGGATCTTACATTAAAACAGTTTTATTGTTCTTCTTCAGATATGTACCAACAAGCATAAACCCAGTACTGCACTTAAATGGGATATCTGGGACATTAAAAAAAATAAATACATCTGCCTAAACACTAGCAGACAGGTAGTTGACACCTACATGCTTGTTGTGCCTGTAGTCGTTCTCCACTGGCACGGAGTGGTCACAGAATTCTACTGATGTCATGTCAACAGAGCAGCAGTTTCTCTTCCTTTTGACAGGTTGGGACTATTGATGTCATGCTGATTGGCAGCCGGCTCTCTGCTGCCTAATTGGGAGAAGCCGGCTGTCAATCAGCATGTCATCAGTAGTCCCAACCTGTCAACAGGATGAGAAACCGCTGCTCTCCTGGTATGGAGCAAATCAATGATCGTCGACAGGTACAAAAGACAGGTAGTTGCCTCTGTGATCAACTACATGCTTGTTAGTGCTCAGGCACATTGTTTTTTAACCCCTTCATGACCGTAAGTATTTTTGCTTTTGCATTTTTTTTTTTGCTCCCCTTCTTCCCAGAGCCATAACTTTTTATTTTTTGGTCATTTTGGCCATGTGAGGGCTTGTTTTTTGCATGACGAGTTGAACGATATCAATGGTTTAACATATCATGTACTGGAAAACGGGAAAAAAATTTCAAGTGTGGTGAAATTGCAAAAAAATGGTGTAATTCCACAATTGTTTTTGTTTGGCTTTTTTACTATTTAATAAATACTAAATCTGACCTGCCATTATGATTCTCCAGGTCATTATAAGTTCATAGACACCAAACATATCTTTGGTTCTTTTTTACCTAAGCGGTGAAAAAAATTCCAAAGTTTGTCAAAAAAAAATTAAAAATTGAGCCATTTTCCAATAGCGTCTCCATTTTTCATGATCTCGGGTTGGATGAGGGCTTATTTTTTGCATGTCGAGCTGACGTTTTTATTGACACCATTTTGGTGCAGATACAATCTGTTGATCGCCTGTTATTGCATTTTAATGCAATGTTGCGGTGACCAAAAAACCGTAATTCTGGCATTTTTACTTTTTTCTCGTTACTCCGTTTAGCGATCAGGTTAATTTTCTTCTATTTTGATAGATCAGGCAATTCTGAACACGGCGATACCAAATATGTGTATATTTGAATTTTTTATTTTTAAAAAAACATTTTTTTTTACTTTTGGCATGCTTCAATAGTGTCCATGGGAGACTAGAAGCTGCAATAACCATATCGGCTCTGCTACATACAGGCGATGATCAGATCACCTGCATGTAGCAGAATTGCTGACTTGCCATGAGCACTGACCACAGGGCGGCGCTCATAGCAATCCAGCAGTGACAACCATAGCGGTCTGCATGAGACCTCTGGTTGTCATGCCAACCCATCGGTGACCTGAAATTACGTGACGGGGTCACCGATGGGCGGGATTTCCGGCGCGAT
Organism: Oophaga pumilio; assembly: GCA_009801035.1. NCBI lineage: Eukaryota > Metazoa > Chordata > Amphibia > Anura > Dendrobatidae > Oophaga > Oophaga pumilio. Next base: position 112,868 of record VIAB01004124.1, on the reverse strand, counting down.
TGCCAAAAGCGCATTTTAAATGCCGTTGACAGTTTGACAGCAGCATTTAATTAATTAACAGTGGCGGGTGGATCGCGATTCCACCCTCGGCTGTTAGAGGCACATGTCAGCTGTTCAAAACAGCTGAAATGTGCTGGTGAAGATGTGGGCTCACCCCCGGAGCTCACATGATAGGGATGGTGTCTGACATTGGTGTATTATTATGCCCGCTGTCAGAAAGGAGTTAAAGTCCCTTTAAGCATTATTTTGTCATAGCCCTATTATCCATAAAAGCAGGGCTGATGGAGGGTTGGTAATACAAATCCTATGATTGAGCATCTCAGTGGTTAAATTGCCAGGATCTGATTTTTTTTAAATTATTTCCATTTGTTTCCATGTGGTGATGTCAATCAATGTCACCCATAGAGGATACTATTCTTGCACTGTGGGATTATAGCTGTTTAAATGAATGGTGCTAAACCTTAGTGGAGTTTTCCAGAATTACAACATTGATACTCTAGTTTACTCTTTGTATAGTTCATCATCTTTTGGTCATGGGTCCAACCCCAGGAATCTAAAACCTGGGATAACTGACAGTCAGTACAATGAAGCACCCTATGAGCTCCAAAGGACATTGACAACCCTCCATGATTTATCCACGCTAGCAATGTCTTACGCCATCTATCAAACATTAATGGCTTATTAACATCATAGGCCATTAGTCTTTGAAATCCTGAAAACCCCTAAAATACCCTGTGGCCACTAAATACAAAGTGAAGGGTAAGTAAGAGTTAAGTGGATTAAATGACTTTTTAGCTTTCAGTAAATGTTAATCTCTGCAGTTTATTCTAAAGAAACTGCTGAGTGGAAGTACCGTTGACGCGCTGGCACCTAAGCAGTACGAATATGAAGCTAATGCCCAGAGAAGGGTGGAACACTGAAAAGGAATGAGGGCACTGGGTCGGCATAGGTGTGAGATTGCAGGAGAAAACCCAATGTCACAGGCACTCAGTGACCCTATGGGAGGCAATTCACATGATAATGACGTACAGAGGCAGAATTATCTTCCTGTCAGCATCCTCCCCATAGCCTGGAGAAGGTAATTTACATAAACTTATAAAAATGAATTTCTAAACAAGTCATCTGATATGAGACACACAGGGAGGACTTTTTTCAGCAGTCTATAACCTGTATGCTCATATTAATAGGTTACATAGATCAAAAGTGGGGACAGTTGATCTTTAATTTAACCAAAAAATGTTGAGTTTTTCTTCCAAATACATAATTAAATGTTGCTTTTAATTAAGTCATAGCTCTCTTTTACTATATAAATAGGCTGACAATTGTGTCCGGTTCTTTTCTTGCTCGTCACTAGGTATTGTAAACTATTCATGATTGTCACTCAACCTTTGCTTAAATTAAAAGCAAAGTTGTTTCCGATGTCACAGATGTGCAGTGAGCAATCTGAATTTACATTGTGAAATGTCAGCAACTGGAATGCAGATTTTACAAACAGCATATTTCAGCCAACCTCTATATTAAAATTTCCAAATACATATTAGATCAACATGTATAAAGGTTATACTGCAGGTGAAAGAGAAGACCTGAAGTATAGTGATGTGCGAACCCGTGGATGTCTGGGTTCGCCGGGTTCTGGCTGACTTTTAAAAATATCACATAGTCCTATTTAATGACTGCCAAAGTCACTTCAACAATCTATATATACCGTATATACTCGTGTATAAGCCGTGATTTTCAGCACCTTTTTTCGTGCTGAAAATGCCCCCTCGGCTTATACACGAGTCAATAAGTTTTCCCAGTTTTTTGTGGCAAAATTAGGGGGGTCGGCTTATACACGGGTCGACTTATACACGAGTATATACGGTATATATAATCTCCAGTTGGCCGCTGTCCCCGAATCCCATAAGGCACTGCGCCAGTATCACTGTTCTGCAATCTTCCCCTTCACATCTCATTATTCATCCTGAACACACAGGACACTGCCATACATCTGCTGAATTCTAACTCTAGAGCCAGTGCATTGTGGGAGTTGTAGTCTCCAGCGGTGACAAGTTATGGCCGGTTGTGCACTACTGTTCTCTGCTGCGGGAAGTACTCGGGCCAGGGTAAGTCAGAGGCTGGGGGGAGCCTGAGGTGTGATGGGGCGAGCACTGTGTGGGGGAAGAGGCGGCCGGATCACAGCTGCTGCTGACATGGAGTTACGGGGAGGTAGAGGCGGAAGACAAGTGATATAATTGTCCAATGGGGTGGGCGGGGGTGTGGGAGCGCAGGAGCCGGCAGCTGTCAGATCATACTCACCCCCTCCGGGCATGGTCTCTGCACTTCCTTGATTCTCAGATGGTCTCTGGTACCGCAGCTCTTCCTGTGTTCAGCAGTCACGTGGTACCACTCTTTAAAGTAATGAATATGCACTGCTCTCCACTCCCTTAGACGTGGAGCGCATATTCATTACTTTAATGAGCGATACCATGTGACTGCTGAACACTGGAAGGAGCTGCTGGCACCAGAGACCATTGGAGAAGCAGGTGCAGAGACGCACCAGGAGGGGGTGAGTATGACGGGGAGGATGGGGAAGCCATGTGATATTCACCTGTCCCCGTTCCACCACCGCTCTGTGTCTTCCACGTCTTCTGGCTATGACATTCAGGTCAGAGGGAGCGATGACGTGCTTAGTGCACGCCCTCTGCCTGAACAGTCACTGCAGAGAGCCGGAAGACAGAGCGGCGTGCAGCAGTGGAATGGGGACAGGTGAATATCGCAGGTGCCGGGGGCCTGAGCCAGTGGTGAGAGGTGAGTATGTCATTTTTTTTTTAATTGCAGCAGCATATGGGGCATATATATCTATGGAGCATCTTATGGGGCCATCAACCTTTATGGAGCAGCATATGGGGCATATACAGTACAGACCAAAAGTTTGGACACACCTCATTCAAAGATTTTTCTGTATTTTCATGACTATGAAAATTGTAGAATCACACTGAAGGCATCAAAGCTATGAATTAACACATGTGGAATTATACATTACACTTTACAAAAAAGTGTGAAACAACTGAAAATATGTCTTATATTCTAGGTTCTTCAAAGTAGCCACCTTTTGCTTTGATTACTACTTTGCACGCAGAAAAGGTGAACGGCTGGACTCTACATGCCTAGTTCCCACCGTGAAGCATGGAGGAGGTGGTGTGAAGGTGTGGGGGTGCTTTACTGGTGACACTGTTGGGGATTTATTCAAAATTGAAGCGGTGAGCAGTCCAGCTCACCCCAAACTATCTCGATTGGGTTCAGGTCTGGTGACTGTGGAGGCCAGGTCATCTGGCGTAGCACCCTAACACTCTCCTTCTTGATCAAATAGCCCTTACACAGCCTGGAGGTGTGTTTGGGGTCATTGTCCTGCTGAAAAATAAATGATGGTCCAACTAAACGCAAACCGGAAGGAATAGCATGCTGTTGCAAGATGCTGTAGTAGCCATTCTGGTTCAGTATTCCTTTAATTTTGAATAAATCCCCAACAGTGTCACCAGCAAAGTACCCCCACACCATCACACCACCTCCTCCATGCTTCACAGTGGGAACCAGGCATGTAGAGTCCATCTGTTCACCTTTTCTGCAAAGCAGTAGTCAAAGCAAAAGGTGGCTACTTTGAAGAACCTAGAATATAAGACATATTTTCAATTGTTTCACACTTTTTGTAAAGTGTAATGTATAATTCAACATGTGTTAATTCATAGTTTTGATGCCTTCAGTGTGATTCTACAATTTTCAAAGCCATGAAAATACAGAAAAATCTTTGAATGTGAAGGTGTGTCCAAATTTTTGGTGTGTACTGTATATTTATGGAGCATCTTATGGGGTATATATATCTATGGAGCATCTTATGGGGCCATCAACCTTTATGGAACAGCTTATGGGACATATTATTCTATGGAGCATCTTATGGGGCCATCAACCTTTATGGAGCAGCATATGGGGCATATTATTCTATCAAGCATCTTATGGGGCCATCATTAACTTTTTAAACTTTTTATGAAGCATTATATGGGGCATATTTTATTATGTAGCATCTTATGGGGTCATTATTAACCTTTGTGCAGCATTATATGGGGTATATTTTTTGTATGGAGCATCTTATGGGGCCCATCATGAACTTTATGGAGCATTATATGGGGCGTATTTTGTATGGGGTATCTTATGGGGCCAATCATGAACTGTATGGAGAATTATATGGGGCTTCTGATTAAATATGGATATTCAAAAACATTTCACCTACTGATGTCTCAATTAATTTTAGTTTTATTGGTATCTATTTTTATTTTTGAAATTTACCAGTAGCTGCTGCATTTCCCACCTTAGGCTTATACTCGAGTCAATAAGTTTTCTCAGTTTTTTAGGGGCCTCAGCTTATACTCGGGTCGGCTTATACTCCCGACGAGCTCCGTTTCGCAGGTAGCTTCTTCAGGGGTCCCAGTTTACACTGCATTAGCCTATAATTTAGGGGTTTTGAAATCAGGACTTTTTTGATCCTATACAATAATCTTTTTTTGGGGCATAATTTACTGTACACTTTATTTATTTATCAATATATTTATCTATTTTCGCTGGTCACCCTCCCTCCTTTTTCATTGGAGGTCCAATTTGCCCTGTCTTTTTTATTGTTTATATTTATCCTTTTAATTGTAAAACAATAAAATGTATTTTTTAATCATTATCCTTGTCTCCCTTCATTTCTTATCCTTTATGGCACTATCATGGAAAGGATTGCAAGAGAACTCACCAGTGCAATCTCCCGGAAGACGTGTGCAGAAGAAAGCTTCAGGCTCCTAGGAACGCTGGGTGAGCAGGGCAGGAATGAAATTCCTTCAGGACCTGAATCATCTGACGGTTAGGGGCTTAAGCTCAGGAAAGCTAGAAGCTGAAGGAAAACTCCTAGAAAGGTAACTCTGGGACAAAGGTACCCAGGGGCAAAGACAGAGATGTAAATCAGAACAGGCCAATAATAACCGAGCCAGCCAAACCATGACAAGCACCTTTTTCCATGATGGATTATGCTGACTTTTATCTGACTCGGGACCCGAACTTGACCCCGGACTACGAACCCCATCCAAGTTAATGGAGGTCAAAACTTTAGTGCTGTAAAATGGCTGTAAAACGTTCATAGTAAAGGTTAGGGGGATGCAAAAAGAAGTAAAATGGGGGTAAGAGCAGGACGTTGCCAATGAAAGTCTGGTAGTATGATCCTGGCTTGAGCTGATGGTCGTTAACGAGCCTTGCTACCGCCAGTCCATGCCGCTTTGCCTTTGGATGCCTTCCCAATGCTGTTGCCATAGGGTCCGGGGGCCCGAAATGTTTCCCTTGAAAAAATTAGTGTTCAAATCAGGCATCCCCACCTGAATTATTTAATTAGGCATAATGGATTTTTTTTTCTATTTTCTTGTTTGTTTGAACTGGGACCATGATTAAGAGGGGACCCAATGGAACAGAAGGTGAAGGAACTGGAGCCACTCTCAGGCATTCAATCTCACACCGCCCACAGGCGGGGTTGAATAGTACAAATGGGTAACAGAGAATCAGGCTTCTATACCGGAGTGGCAGCCTGATAAACGGGTGCAACATCCAAGGAAGGCAGCAGTCAAACTAATTAACTCCTTCTTAACTGAATAAGCAGTTCAGGTGGTGGGACAAAATAGCCATCTATGAAATTTATAGGCTCTGTAATTGGAATACAGACATACAGACATGGCTGTAGAGTACACAAAAGCTTTTGGGCACAGTACCCCCACAGAAGCTGATTACAAATGTAACACACAGAGCATTTTTTAACATTTCCCCTGAAAAGCTAATAACAAATTTCATCCACAGAGCATGTTTTCACATTTTCCCCATAGAAGCTGATTAAAAATTTAAAATATGAGTTATGCTCCAAGGAACTGGAACGCGTAGGTCTCAGCCACATTAGACCTGCCTTGCTCTTTTAGTTTATTTTTCTATAATAAATTTGAATTTTATCATACACATCTGCTGGTTCACTGGATTTTCATTCCTCTGATTAAAAATTTTTCACACACAGACAATAGGCCACAGTAACCCCACAGTGTAGGAGGAGGTGGACGTAGTGGTATAGGTAGGAGAGTCAGAGGAGGAGTAATCCAGCAGGTTTTTTGTTTTTTGTTTTTTTTTGTATTTTTTACTTTGTTTCACTGTTTTTTTATTTTTATTTGTTTTTTATTTTTGTTATGGAACTGACTTAAAACAACCTAGAATTTGCAAAACTAAAACAAACGATCTTAAACCATGAGGTCCAAGTAGAGGATGAGGTGGACGTCGTGTTTGGAAAAGGCAAGGGTAGAGTAAAGCAACCTTTTTTTGTTATTTTTGTTTTGTTTGTTTTTTTCTTTATTTTGTGTTTTTTATAGTTTTTTTATGTAAATAACTTAAAACAACCCAGACTTAACAAAACTAAAACTAAATATCTAGAACCACAAGGCGTAGGTCCAAGTGGAGGAAGAGGTGGATGGGGTGAAAGAGGTGGAAAAGGGAGAGGAGAAGGTAGCTAGCACAGTTGCTTGGGTTTTTTTATTTGTGGATGAGGCACCCAAATTAAACAAATGTCAAATACAGATGAATACTGGCTAGGTGGGGCTGCTATAGTTGTCTACTCACCCAAGGGCAAGAACAAGTCCTGTGGGATCCACACATGGTTCATTTGAAGGAATGTTAGGTTCCCCATGTTGGATGATGACAGGTGGATGTGCCTGTCTGTGATCACACCCCCTGCCATGCTAAACACAAGTTCCAACAGTACACTTGCCGCAGGGCAGGCCATTATCTTCAAGGCAAAAAGGGCAAGCTCAGGTCATGTGTCCAATTTGAAAACCAACAAGTAAAATGGGACAGACCCATCTGTAAGTACGTGGAGACCTGTGGACATAAACCACCATGTTTTTGTAGCATCGGCTTTTGCTAATACCGACCCTGTTATTTGGCGGTGCTCTATTTTGTTGCATGCTCATAAAGTTTTGCTACATTTTGGCCATGCTAACCCGAGGTGTTGACAGTACCCCAGCTGCGTTGGTGACTTCCTCCTCTGCCATTGCCTTGTTCTTCCACTCAGCACCTGCTGTAAGGTGGGAAACCCATCTGCAATTTCTCTACTAGCGTCTGCTTGTACTCATTCATTTGGCGCTCCAGTGACGGAAGTATTGATAGCACGTTGTTGTCCTTGTAGCGGGGATCCAGCAGGATGGCCTCCCAGTAATCTGCAATGGTAACAATACGGGCAACTCAGCGGTCATTGCGCAGGCAGTGTAGCATGTATTGACTCATGTGTGCCAGGCTGCCCAGAGGCAAGGACAAGGTTTTATCGGTTGGAGGTCTATCATATTGGTCCTCTTTATTCCTCCAGCCAAGCTTCAGTGAAACCTGTCACCTTAGCTGAGTGCCACCCTGCTCTGAACACAGTTGTTCTTCATCATCATCATCATCATCATCATCATCATCATCATCTTCTTAAACTGTTCCCTGGCTGTACAGTTGGGTAACTGGCCCCTGCTGGGACAGTAACCCACCCTCTGAACCAAGTGTGTACGACAGACTTGAAAACTGTGTGAATTGGCCCTGCTTCTCCTGCTCCTCTTTCTCCAGTGTCACCACCTCATCAATCATGGCCTGAATTATTTTTTCCAGCATTTACATAAGTGATATAGTACCACTAATGATGGAATCATCAGTGCTAGCCATTTTGGTGGAATATTCGAAGAAGTGTAAGACGTCACACACATCCCGCATGGAGGTACATTCATTGGTGGTGAAGTGGTAGTGTTCTGCAGAGCGACTCAGCCTTACGTGCTGCCACTGAAACTCCAGTATTGTCTGCTGCTGCTCTCACAGTCTCTCCAGCATACACAAGGTGGAATTCCACCTTGTTGGTATGTTACATATAAGCCTGTGAGCGGGAAAGTAGAAGTGACACTGTAGCACAGACAGTCAAACAGCAGCAGGGTGAGAACATCGAAAGTGCTAAAGTGCGCAGTGCTTTTTCCAGGGAGCTCTACACCACCAAGTTCAGCATATGTGCCAGGCAAGTGATGTGCATCAAACCAGCTAAGCCCAGAGCTGCTACAAGATTTTGCACGTTATTGTAGACCACCAGGCTGGACTTTAGGTTTACTGGCATCAACATAGTAACATAGTTATTAAGGTTGAAGGAAAACTTTAAGTCCATCTAGTTCAACTCATATCCTATCCTAACCTGCCCTAACATGTTGATCCAGAGGAAGGCAAAAAAAACGCATGTGGCAAACAGTAAGCTTTACATTGGGGAAAAAAAATTCCTTCCCGACTCCACATACGGCAATCAAACTAGCCTCCTGGATCAACACAATATCTAGGAAACTAGTGAATATAGCCTGTAATATTATACTTTTCAAGAAAGGCATCCAGTCCCTTTTTAAATTTTAATAGGGAATCACTCATTACAACATTATACATCAGAGAGTTCCATAGTCTCAATGCTCTTACAGTAAAGAATCTGCATCTATGATTATGACTAAACCTTCTTTCCTCCAGACGTAGAGGATGCCCCCTTGTCCCCATCACAGGTCTAAGAGTAAAAAGATCTTTAGAAAGGTCTTTGTACTGTACCCTCATATATTTATACATTGTAATAAGATCACCCCTAAGCCTTCGTTTTTCCAAACTAAATAACCCCAAGTGTAATAATCTGTCCTGGTACTGCAGACCCCCCAGTTCTCTAATAACCTTGGTCGCTCTTCTCTGCGCCCGCTCCAGTTCAGCTATGTCTTTCTTATACACCGGAGACCAGAACTGCACACAGTATTCTAAGTGTGGTCGCACTAGTGACTTGTATAGGGGTAAAATTATGTTCTTCTCATGAGCATCTATGCCTCTTTTAATGCATCCCATTATTTTATTTGCCTTGGCAGCAGCTGCCTGACATTGGCCACTAAATGTGAGTTTGTCGTCCACCCATACATCCAGGTCTTTTTCAGTGACAGTTTTGCCCAGTGTTTTACAATTAACAATTAAGCACATAATTATACATCTTGTTTGTTCTACCCAAGTGCATGACCTTACATTTATCCCCATTAAAGCTCATTTGCCATTTATCAGCCCAAGCTTCTAGTTTGCATAAATCCTCCTGTAATATAAAATTGTCCTCCTCTGTATTTATTACCCTGCAGAGTTTAGTGTCATCTGCAAATATTGAAATATTGAAATATTGAAATACTACTCTGTATGCCCCCTACAAGGTCATTAATAAATATGTTAGAGTAGCGGCTCCAATACTGATCCCTGTGGTACCCCACTGCTAACCGTGACCCAGTCCAAGTGTGCTCCATTAATAACCACCCTTTGTTTCCTATCCATGAGCCAGTTCTTAACCCACTTACACATATTTTCCCCTATCCCCATTGTTCTCATTTTATTTCATCTGTCATCTGCCTGCTGTTTGATACCAGTCCACAGCCCCCACGCATTGTGGGATTTGTCCCCCAAACAGAAGAATCCTAGAATCATAGAATTTTAGAGTTGGAAGGGACCTCAAGGGTCTTTGTCTCCAACCCCCTGCTTAATGCAGGATTTACAAAACCATCTCAGACAGATGTCTAGTGTTTCCGTGTGCAAATGAGAATAATGATGATCCCTCTACACTCTGACATCCTTTCAGATATTTGTAGACTGCTATTAAGTCTCCTCTTAGCATTTTTTGCAAGTGAAACATTCCCAGATCCTTTAACCGTTCCTCGTAGGACATACATAGGTATAAGAATAAGAGAAATGGAGGGCACCACTCAATAATATAAAGCAAGAGAGTTCACCATGGGCCAAATGAACAATGAATCAAACAAAAGAAAAAGGCACGCCCATATATAGAGGGAACATCTCAACTGCATATAGAGTAAAAATATTCAATTTTATTCACAGGTGTCAAACAATGTGTATATACATACAAGGCAAGACATACTTAAAAACATTTAAAATACAAACACCCAGACATGCACAAAAAGAAACAATGAGGACCTATAGTCGATCATGCCGCATAATATAGGCAATGACCATCCACACAATTTCAAGAATGACAATGAATATAAATACAAATATGATAACTTTGACTGCCGAGGCACAGAAAAAACACACACCTGTGTAATAATTTATATATCAAGCATACAATAAACTATGTTGGACACCACAAGTAATTGAATAGTTCAAAAAATAATTCAAAAAATAATAAATAAACCTATAATAGTAGACAATGCCATATGGGCCCAAGAGGAGAACTCATACCATACCATGAGGTGGTGTGCGTGAAAAATGCAAGGTCATGTCGCCAAAAAATCAGGCTGTTTGGAAAATTTAAAAACCACCAACCATTGCAGTGAAATAAAGCACCCACAACCCAAGGTAGGTATGGAGCTTAAAAGATTATCTTATGTGTGTTGGGCCACAAGCATGAAAAAGGAAAAAAGTGTGGGATAGGCTCCCACGCGTATTGCCACACTAACGTGACTTCCTCAAGGAGTGAATGGCATACCTTGCAGTCCGCTCACCATCCTGGTAGCTCTTCTCTGAACTTGCTACAGTTTTTCAATGTCTGTTTTAAAATTTTCTCCCCTAAACAGGACACAGTATTCCAGATGTGGTTTCAGAACAGTGTGCTGTCCTTTGCTCCTAGCTGTGCTAAAGTTGGTGGTGCAGGTCTTACTGTGACCGGATGAGGAATTTGTGGGGGCAGCAATCCTCGGTGGTGGTAGGACATGGGCTACAATGCCTTACACCACCATCCCAGCCACCGCTACATTAACTCAGTGGGCAGTTAGGGAGATGTAACGTCCATGGTCGTGCTTACTGGTCCAAGTATTAGTGGTTATGTGCACCGGAATGGAAGCATTTCAAATACCAGTAGTTTGGAAATGTTGTCATTCAGGACCTTGGCTCGTGGGTGTCTAGGGGGTATCTCCTCTTTCTCTTGAGGGTTTGGGAGGTGGAAAGCTGGTCACTCCCATGCCAGATTTTACATTCCATTATTTTAATTTATTTGGAATCTGCTTGCTGACGCCTGAGACTAAGTCTTTACATCATTTCTCAAAGAAGAGGAAAGTCACTGTTCCCAGTCTTTTCATAAATTTTGTATCTGCTCTTTCCAATGGTGTTTTACAGTGCTTCCCATGCATGCTACTTTCTCCTTTGTGCAGCCAACTAAGACTTGCACCAAGGGTGAGACTAAAGGAAATAAATTACAATATGCAAGATGACGTTCTCGCTGTGTCGGCACTCGCTCTCCCCTGGGCTGTTGTGCAGTGTTGTGACACGTGAACCAAGTGCCCAATCAGTGCTGCAGCCAGGGAACAGATGTAGCCCGGAATTCCTCTTAGTGTTCAGTTTGTTCAAAGGCGGAGACAGTGATGCCAGCGCAGATTGGGTGCTTGGGCGCCGGGCATCACGTGTCATTCCATCGCATCACAGCTCCAGGACTGGAACGGAGCCATCACGGGCATGAGTACAGGCTTTATTATTTTATCGATGCTAAACATTTAGTTTAAGAAAGGTTTGTCCTGGTAGTGGACAACAACTTTAATGAATGAGGCGAGGCTGTGTGCATCTAACCGTAAATCTATCCATTGCTGAAGATTTGTGGTTTGGCGAAATGCCACCACTTGTCATGAATTTGAAGAGCAGGGGCTACCACGCCCAGTCGTGTCCCCTTCCCCACTCCAGCTATGCCTACTTTGCTAGAGCTGGGGCAAAAATAATGTGAACATGGAAAAAGTCACATTTTTTGTGCAATGCCAATCTTTCGCAAAAAAATTCAAGTTGTCATAGCTTTTTTTTTGCTAGAAATCTGGTGAAAAATCTTTGAAGATTCACAGACCCAAGTTTTTAGTTTTTATGTAGAGTTCTGAGGCATAACTTTAAACTCCAGGCTCTTAATACAAAATCTAACTAACTACCGTATGACCAAGTATGTGCTATTTATAATAATGGTGCTTGCTAAAGAGATCTACATAAAAATGTATAAACTGAAACTATATCACCCAATCTGTCATTTAATAATTGTACCGCAATATATATTTTTAGTGGTATATTACAAGCACTATACAATATTGTTATATGGGAAAAACTAACCTCAAAAAGAGAAGAGTTCACAGTTTTCTACAACACCAATACGCTTATGCAAAAGATTACTTTGCTGACCACCATACTTTTGAGGAATGATGATTAAATCTAAAATTTTATTTAGAGAATAAATTGCTTTTGTACTGTATATGCCTGTACAGGTCTGGATACATTATTCAAGGGCAACTCAAAAAGGATGCAACAAAAAAACACAATCCGGAAAAGTAGTGTTATGACAGGTAAAATGCAACTCATGTGTGCAAATACTATTAAGCAAATTTAATGTAGGTGTAGAGGAGGTTAGAAAAAAGGAAGCAATTTAAACAGGTTATGGGAGCAAGCCATAGATATAAACATCAAAAAAATCCAGGTCAATTTGAAGTAAATGGTAAGCAGAAACTAATGAGGACAAAAATATATAATGAGGGTACCTACAAGATTCTTAAACAGAACCTGTCACCCTTTTTTCCCAATATAAACTACAGCCACCACCTTTATGGCCTTTTTTTCTAGTAAACTAGTAAGCTGTAGATAAGTCACCAATCCCCACTGCATAGTACAAAAAACCCTTTTATAATAATTTCCCCATACGATGCAGACTGGTCTGATTGCCGTCACTGGTTTTGCATCAGCGCCTCCGCTCTTGTCCCAGTCAGTGTTCTCCTGCTTCTATCATGTGGATAATGAGTTCTATGCCATTCACACAGGTTAGAGAAAAGTACTGTGATACAACAGCAGAGGCCAAAGAGCCTTGTGATGAGAGAGGAGGCGCCAAAGCAAGCTGACCAATGCCCATCGGACTGAACCGTACCGCATGGGGGGATTTTATTGTATCATGGGACAGTAGCCACATACTCGTCTCTTGCACCCCAGCACTATATATGAAAGTGGGGGTCCTGGGTGTGTGGACTTATGCCTCAGGGGTGGTACGCCAT
>VIAB01004123.1:58808-69473 GCA_009801035.1 Oophaga pumilio | reverse complement strand
CTAGTCATAGATAGTGTGCCGGTTTTGAGAAGAGGGGGCGACAGGTTGGGTATGTTGAAAAAGAAGGAAATGCGTTGGATCCATATGTTGGGTTCATTGCACCCTAGGGGGTTGAATTTGGATTTCAATATCTTAGTGTGATGCCCCTTACTCATGTGTCATTATTGTTTTTTTAGTGATATAGGTTCATTTTGTTTATTTCCTTTTTTGGTGATAGGGAGAGCTAGTATATAGCCTAATTTTGTGTTTTTTTTCTTTTATTTTTTTTATTTATTATTTTATTTACTGATTGGGATAATATATGTGGAATATTCATGTTGATCTTAGTTTTGCTCCTGTTCCTGACGATTTCAACAGTCTAGGAGTATTTTTATATACAACGCCTTCTGGTAGATGATAGCGTTGATTAAGCGGACCATGTAGTGTGCCTGCGCTGGCCAGATACGTTACTATGGAGACGGACCCGGCCGCTGTTGTGATGTGTCGTGGTCTCATGACGCTCAGTGGGTGGGGCGTTGTCCAGCGTTGAGCTCTGGTCATGTGACCGATGCTCGCCTGGATGACGTCTCTCTCCTGCGCTCGGGGGTTGTGGCGCATAGACCACATGCGATCTGTGGTATTTCCGGTCACCGGGACGCTGGGTGAGTGCGGTGGTGTTTTTATTTTGTTAACGCTCCCTGGATTGGGTATTAGTCAGGCCGGTCGATATGATATTATGGCTGATAGGTTCCTTATATGGCGCTCTTTGCTTTTGTTGTCATTATCTGTGATTGGGCAGTTGCTTATACAGGATGTGATAGCGATTGGGCGATTATACCAATGGATCTGGGGTTGCCATGGTAATGTAAATACACAAGTACCGCATATAATGTATATACCACATCTGTTGGGGATATATGTAATCTAGGTGGATGTTTGTAAAAGCACATTTCTGTGATATGCTATATATTTCTGTCAAACTATGCTTTATGTATGGATCTGTTTTTACACTGTGTTTTGTCTTTAATGATGTTGTGGGCGTGAACTTAATGGTGATTGGTGGTCTGTGAACACCGTCACTATTTAAGGTCGCCCCTTTTGGTTTTAAGATATACTTGAAAAAAACCTATTGCAGGTCGAAACGTTGCTTTATATGCTTTATATGGCGAAATAAATAATTTTCTACTTGAATACACCCGGATGGAGCGCTGTTCCTTTTTGTCTTCTACTGTTGGATGTCGCCAAGAGGGTTCCTTGGTTGGAGCGAGCGCCCCAATACAGTGAGTGCTGTCAGCATCTTTTTTTATTAATGGTATCAAATAGTACAGGATAAGCATAAGATTAGCTTAGGATAGCATAAGTACGGCTTATATAGTAAGTGGTTTAGCAACATTATAGGACATAGGATAAGAACAAAAGGTTTAGTCTATAGGATAGAAAATAGTTAATGATAGAACCAGCCCAGTGGGTGGGAACTAGTGCTGATGAAAAGGGGGGCATTTCCTGATAGTGAATGGTTAGAAAAGTGTAGTTTAGGTCAAGTTCAGGTGCAGTGGGCTGCTAGAGGCAGCATGGGCCAATCGTTCAAGTCAGTTGGAGAGCGTATTGAGTTCCCAGATGGACATTGTTGCAACGTCTGCAGCCTAGGGCTGTGGCCAGGTACCAAGGAGCGGCCCTGGTCTTGTGACATCATTAGGTCGGTGGACGTGGAATTACATGGGGGGCAGGTGGCCAGTCTCGGGTGCACTGCCGAAGTGGATAAGGAATCCATGAGGCTAATAAAGTCAGAAGACTTGGGGGTATTCCAGGACGAACAGGTGGCAGAACTGTCGTGGTACTGTACTATGGAAGGAAGAAAAATGAATTGCTGTGCCCTATCCCACATGTCACCACCTGATGAACTTGAGCTCACTAGTAATCTTTTGCCTGTGGTAAAGAATTTGGTGTCCCCTGAATTGTGTGCGGAGGCTCCTGAGGACAGGAGCCTGAAGGTAGTGGAGGCCTGCGGTCTACAAGTGAGTGTGATGCACACTACACCTTACAGCACACTGGGACTAGGACACTGTAAAGTATGTAAGGTGCCAGACTGAAATTGGAGAGCAGCTCGGTCATGACAACCGCTCTGCAGCACTTTACTGATGAGGTGATGTCTCCAAAGGGCAAGGTTTATGACACTAATCCCCTGACATTGCCTGAACTGAAACAGCAAATTAATATTCATGTCCTGAATATTGAATGTGGAGTGTTGAAGAAAGTATTTCTGAACAAGATAATTTGGAAAAAATTTTGCATAGCTGCTTACGGAAACCATTAACACCATTTCCTGTAACATGCAAGCACATCATTCTTATCATGTAAGTAAGTCATAATCCATTATCCTGTACATACCACACAATAGAAAAGACAAGCAAAATATGATGGAACATGCTGCAAATTTTAAGATTCCATATGTATGATTCAAAACTACATTTGAGATTTGATGCACCAGTATTGGAAATCTATAAGACCCTTTCACAAAACAGAGAATGAATGGAGCAGTGATTTGACATCCAATCTGCCACTCCATTTTGTTATGGAGTTTGTTAGTTCCTTATCAAGGATAAAAATTCCCAAGTCTACTGATCGGTGCGGGTCCAAAAGTTGTGACATCCAACAATCAGCAAGTTAGTACCTATCCTTTGGATACGTGATGATAACTTATATTCACTGTACAATCAGATTCGTTTTGTACAGAATTCTGGTGCATTTCTATTGGAAATTCTCCCATTGCATTTGAAAAAGCTTGTTTTTTCCTATCAGTTTGCATATACCTTAAAGAACTCTGCTAGTAAATTATATACAGTGTTACAACTGGTGCAGGAGCTTAGGGGGTACTGCATAACATACAGTAATGGTTGCACCCTTGAAATTGTTTCAGAAAATGAAGTATTTATCCCAGAAAATTATTACAATTACACATTTTGTTATTTCCTTTGCGTGTATTGGAACAACACAAAAAATAAAAACGTAAAAAAGCAAATTAGACATAATTTCACACAAATTTCCAAAATGGGCCAGACAAAATAGTTGGCAACCTCAATTTAATATTTGTATGCACACTAGTTAAATATTCGGATTCGGGGAAATCGGCAGAGATAATTTCTAATATCCATGTATTCGTAACAAATAACGAATCCAATGCAAGTCAATGGGAAAGCCAAATATTTTTCTGCTGGACCCAACAAACAGGTCTGTGGGCATGAGAAAAAAGCTAAAATGGATGGGAAAGAGCTAAAACTAAATGGGATCAGCATGGAGAAGATGCCTGCATACCTTTCTGACTCACATATGGTATCTTGGAATAATGTTGTCAGACTATTGCGCCGCTTTTACGGATTTTTAAAAAGAAAAATGCTAAGAAACATTATTTTCTTCATAATTACATTGTATATGACGCAAAATAAAAATGAAAAAAAAAAATTATACCTCCCCTTTAGCATATGTTCGCACGGAGCGTTTTGGCTTTATTTTTACTTTAACATTTGTGAGGACCCTCCCTTATGCCAAATAGTTTGCAAGATAGTGGAATACATATTCACCATCCCTTTACAATGGCATTCCAAACGTACCCTTTTGAATTTTGGGCTTTGCTCTCCACCACCACCATGTCCACCGCCATTCGATTATGCGTCCCTCGCTGACAATTAGCAGAGTGCCAGCAGGTTCTGTGAAACCTGAGCTGGGAAAGGGCCCTCAGGTGGACCTGTATCATACATTTGGGAGACCTCTTTTTGACCAGGTCCTCGGGACTTCCACCACCCCGTGAGGTGCATTCTGGCTCCGATCGACGTCCCCCTGGCTCAGAGCCCTCTAGTTTAACGGCCTTCTGGGCGAGTTCCTCCCTCGCCAAGGGCACTCCCAGGCAAAGTGGTCCATCTCTTCACAGCTAAAACAAGCGGCGGGCCGTGGAGGCCGGCCACCCTGAGCGTTACGGGGCCTCCAAGTTGACATGTTCTGCCCTGGTAGGCCGCCTCTAGCTCCGGCCTCTGATATTCTCCAGCTCATGTCGCATTTCTCCCACCCACGAGGGCTTACTGATGTCATTCAGAGAGGCTTCAATGCTCTGGGCCTTCCCCAAGGGAGCTGTCACCTTTGGCTCCTGCTCTCACGCGCGGACCTCACTCCCTACCCCGGAGAAGGTCAAATGCTGGTCTACATGTATCCGTTCTCGCATGCTTGCTTAGTCAGGGGGTCGCGCATTCCAGTCACCAAGAGGTCTTGCAGGCTAATGTCAAGGAGCACTACGCCTACCCCGTACTTTCACTCGATGGCTATATAGAGTTCCTGCAGCACATTCATATACTGAGTGACTGTCTCCCACTCAGGTTCTCAGTTTCCCCACATCAGTCGGGTCCCCGTGGGTTTCTTCCAAAATCTGCAATACTCGGACAAAAGTATTCTGTTTCCCCAGGGGCCTTAACTTCACATAGTCCCGGGCCTCTCCCTCCAATGCCATGATGGCCACCTCTGCCTCCAGATCAGGGGTCATTGGGTGCATCCTGAACAACCCCTGCATGCGCTCTGTCCAGCTCCACAGCATGATATTACTGCTGGTGAACTTGGGCAAGTTGTTCAGCATGGCCCCTAACGACAGACTGGCCCGGGGGCAACTATCACCCCCTTGATCTGCGGCTTCCCCGCTCGCGCTCGGAGACTGCATCCTGCCGACTACGCCAAATGTGGTATTCACAGGTACGTGGGACGCAGTGACAAGTCAGAGACGGGGCAAGCTTTAACTATAAATTTATAAGGGGAGATTTTGTATGTAAAACAGGCAGAAAATTGGTTCTCCACGCAGTGAAACCGTACACAAACACTATATAGAGAACAGACAAATACTCAGCGAAAGTCAGGGCCTATTGGGCTGCGATATGACCGTCCAATGCCCTCAAGCAATAACAACGATAGCAGAGTTTCACTTAGCTTCTCAGACGCTCTGTGGAGTTGAGATCCGGTTGTTGTACAGCTATTGTCGTAGCCACTGGGCCCAGCCGATGAGGAGCTGACATAAGCCTTGAGCGTTCCCACGCTCAGGCACAGATGGGGCACAACAGACCCTGGAGAAATAGCCCTTCCAAGAGGCGGGATCGCGGCAGCTGATGGGTAGGCCGCAACCGCGGACGGGAGCGGGACCCTAGCAATTACAGGAGGTGTGACACAGGCCGCAGCCGGGGGCTCAGGTGAGACAGTGACGGTCGCGGCTGTGGGTGAGCAGGCCGCAACAGTGGGCTCGAGTGTGGCAGTGATGGCCGCAGCTGACAAAACTCTCCTGCCTCTACTGTCCTTGTCAGAGAGGTACCGCTTTCTCCTACGCATCCTGTCTCTCCTGCGTCTCTCTCTTGCTCCGCCTCCTTTTCTTTTAGAAACATCTCTCAGGCGTCCTGCCCTTTCTTCCCCCCCGGGAACCGTTCCCCTGGGAACCTAAATGACAGCCCCCTTGGTTCTGGCCTGGGCACATAGCAGGGGCTCCCTCACCTACATGTATGCAAGCGAGGGCCTGTATTGTGGTCAGTTTGTCAGGCCTGAAACCCATATCAGGAACATGTACAAGCCTCATTTACTTGGAAGCAGCCTCCTCAAGTGAAAGAGACAGGAGTGCCATTGTCCAATCTGCACAAGTCTACGCATTTTCTATTGGTTAAATAAATATCTTTATCTAGCAGTTGTGCGATTGGCACAAAGCCTGCAGAGATACGCAAATGTGATTTATCTCTAATTTTCATGAGTCTGCTGTTGCTGTGTGTAATAAAGAAAATATCTTAAAAAAAAATGCCACACATTTCTAGAAATATTGAATTTGCACATAACACCTCTGTGAGTGTACTTGTCAAAAATAAAGCCAGGAATTTTTTTTTCAGAAGTATAAAGCATTCAATATGAGAAAGGGTGACGTTAAGGGACATGGATGTGGTGGTGCCCGCCAAGGCCATGTAACAGATCAGAAGGTTGATCTCGTTCTAGCTTCCTGTCAAAATGTGGTCAGCGCGGCACACCACTGATGAACCCAGACAATTGCCAGGATGTTGTGGGTTGGATGGCAGACAAAGGCTCCAGTGTTTTAACAAGCAGCACCACAAAGTCTTCCACATGGTCCAGTCTCCATGGTCCACCATCAAGAGTCCCAGGAGACATACAGTACAGACCAAAAGTTTGGACACACCTTCTCATTCAAAGATTTTTCTGTATTTTCATGACTATGAAAATTTTAGAATCACACTGAAGGCATCAAATGAATGAATTAACACATGTGGAATTATACATTACACTTTACAAAAAAGTGTGAAACAACTGAAAATATGTCTTATATTCTAGGTTCTTCAAAGTAGCCACCTTTTGCTTTGATTACTGATTTGCACGCAGAAAAGGTGAACAGATGGACTCTACATGCCTAGTTCCCACCGTGAAGCATGGAGGAGGTAGTGTGATGGTGTGGGGGTACTTTGCTGGTGACACTGTTGGGGATTTATTCAAAGTTGAAGCGGTGAGCGCTCCAGCTCACCTCAAACCATCTCGATTGGGTTCAGGTCTGGTGACTGTGGAGGCCAGGTCATCTGGCGTAGCACCCCAACACTCTCCTCCTTGGTCAAATAGCCCTTACACAGTCTGGAGGTGTTTTTGGGGTCATTGTCCTGTTGAAAAATAAATGATGGTCCAACTAAATGCAAACCGGATGGAATAGCATGCTGCTGCAAGATGCTGTAGTACCCATTCTGGTTCACTATGCCTTCAATTTTGAATAAATCCCCAACAGTGTCACCAGCAAAGCACCCACACACCATCACACCTCCTCCTCCGTGCTTCACGGTAGGAACTAGGCATGTAGAGTCCAGCCGTTCACCTTTTCTGCGTGCAAAGCAGTAATCAAAGCAAAAGGTGGCTACTTTGAAGAACCTAGAATATAAGACATATTTTCAGTTGTTTCACACTTTTTTGTAAAGTGTAATGTATAATTCCATATGTGTTACTTCATAGTTTTGATGCCTTCAGTGTGATTCTACAATTTTCATAGGCATGAAAATACAGAAAAATCTTTGAATGAGGTGTGTCCAAACTTTTGGTCTGTACTGTATGTCCCCAACGCTGGCCACTCTGAGGAACTGTTTACATTCCCTTGTAATTTGTCAGGCATCTCAACGTGCACCATTAAAGAGGGTCATGGGGAGGTGGAGTGCAGTGATGCCCAAGCGTTTGCCCACCCACGGCCAGGAGAAAGCCACATTGGGGAAGGTCAATTCATGTCTGAAGAGGTAGAGGATAATCATGACGCTCAGTTGCCATCAGGTCAGCCTAAAATTGCAACTCAGAAGGAGGATCAGACTGAGGAATTGGAAGATGATCTGGTCGATGATGAGGCCATTGATCCAACCTGGCACAGTGGCACACCTAGCGATCACAGCAGTGCAGATAAGGAATTTTTCTGTAGCAGAAAAACAGGCAAGAAGAGGTAGTGGATTGACCAGAGGGAGAACTCAGTCAACTGTTCCACAGAGCCCCCCGCACAAAGCTAGATAACAGGCCAAGGGTGCGTTGTTCCCCTGTATGGCAGTTTTTTCTGAAATTCCTTCAGACAAAACAACTGTGATTTGCATCATCTGCCAAACCAAGCTAAGAAGAGACTAGAACACTGACAACGTGAGGACCATCAGCATGGAAAAGCACATGGCAGCCAAGCACCCCAGGAGGTGGGTGGAGTAGCGATACTAATGGTCGCATAGTGAATGGGAGGTATGTATCACAGGGATGGCAGCTCCCTGTGATGTAACCCGGAGTGTTTTCTTGAGTGCACGTAAGCACTAAGGGGTCATTTAATACACTTGGGTCTGGGTTACGGGCAGCACTGAGAGATGAGAGGGTCGGGCTGCCCATATACCTCAGCCCTGGGTAGGGGCATCACCATACCTTTGTATGTGTTTTAAGGACCTGTGGTGATGTCACTACCACATGACTAGTCATGTGATGTTGTTAGCTATAGTTAAAGCTATATAATGGAGGCTAGGGCTAACACATGGGCTGTATCTGGGGAGGTGGAAGCCTCCTGTGTGTGTTGAGGCTCCAGGACCGAGCCTGAAGTACTGAACATTTGTACTGTATTTTGCTTTGTGGGTTTGTGGAGCAATAAACCCGATGAACTTTTGAAAGGAACGTGCCTCCTGATTACCTCCCATTGCAGCTGAGCGAGTCAAACCCTTACACTGGGTCTGATGGTGAAAACACTGCCCCTTCTCCTGTGTTACGGCCTTCCCAATCTGCTGTCCATAGAGCAAGCGCTCATGCCACCTGCCCACAATCTGCAGTTGCACAGACACAACAGTCAGCAACCATGTCCAGTTTGTTGTCCTAGCGCAGAGTTCACTGGTCCCTGCCCCAGACAGTTAACAAAAGCAGAAATATCGACCCACTCACCCACAGGTCAAAACGCTAAACACCCTCATAGCCAGATTGGTAGCCCTGGAATTGTTGCAGTTTTGACCTATGGGAACTGAATCTTCCGCAACCTCTTGGCGGTGGCAGCCCCATAGTACTCAATTACCATACGACACTATTTTTCCCGGTGTGCCGTCAACACGTTACATTAGCAGTCGTGTTACACAATATCAGCCGTGCTCTGGCCAACACTGTCACAGGGTAAGTCTATTTTACCACAGTCACATGGACAAGTTTTTGTGGACAGGAATACTACATTTCCCTTATAGCACACTGGCTGAACCTGGTGGCGTCTGGGACAGAGTCAGACCGGGGACATCACACATCTTACCCACACCAAGAATAGCGGGCCCAACTTCCATCAGGGTTTCTGTTATGAATGTTTTAGAAATGAATTCTGAGCAGAAGCTCCCTCTGGTGGTTACAAACAGTACTGAACCATTCAATGAGGATTGGCAATCAGGAAGTACAGACTGGCTGGATATAAGGGAGGTTTCCCCCCATCATGGTTGCCGGTGATCAATTGTTCTTGTCTCAATGTTGTTTCCTGGTTCACTTGGAAGCTTGCTGAGTCTTGCCTCTTCTCCTGCTCTCAGATAAGATATTTTCTGTTTTTTGTTTTTGTGCTTGCCATTTGCATTTTTCTCTGCATTTCTGTGAGGTTGGCCAGGTTCCCCTCCCCGGGGGGCTTGGTCTCCTCTCGGTTCCTCTGGAGCCACTGTTGTTTGTTCATTTGCCTTTTCCAGTTTTTTCTGTGGCTGCGGCTTAGTTTTGTTACACCAGAGAACTAATTTAGGTGGTAGAGGTCGTGTGATCTCAGGTGTTTTTGCAATTAGTAGCGTTGGCTTTTTTTTAGGGTTTTTTGGAATTGCAGTAAGTATCCTTCCTATCCTTTTCTGTCTAGGCAGATTGGGCCCCAGCGTTTGCTCATACTATTTTCTGTCTGTGTCTGTATTTTCTCTTGTCTAACCGCCATTACATGTTTGGGGGCTTCCTATGTTCTTTGGGGATCTGCTCCGGGGCAGATAGCTTTCCTCTTTCTATCTTTAGGTGTAGTTAGCCTCTCAGGCTGTGACGAGGCGTCTAGGACCAACGTAGGAACGCTCCACGGCTGCCTTTAGTTGTGGTGGTTAGTCAGGGTACTGCAATCCAGTAGATTCCAACCTCTCTGGTGTATTGCCATTTTTGCCTGCTCTCCTCAGCTACCAAAACATAACAGGTTTCAGTCTCCTAATATTACAGTTCCTGTCTCTCCTCCTCACCGAAAGTAGCTTCCACATCACTCCCCATCTGGGAGGTCTGCAGCACTGCCTTGTCAAAGCGACAATACGCCCTGCTGAAGCTCATCAAAATTTTGAATGGGCAAGACAGAGATAGTTAGATAAATATGTTGAGGTGGTAGGCGGTTCATATGTTGGCAAGGCTTAGTGAGCAGTTGAGAGCAGTGTCTGAATTCCAGCTTCTCAATGCCCATCAAAGTAACACTTAGCCCCCACACATAACAACTAATGAGTGGGTGTGGATCGATGACATTTCTGAGGTTCCTCTAAACTTTGAGTACGGCACCAAGATGATGAGCGCTGATGACGCTATTGCCAGCATAACCATTCCTCTGCTGTGTCTATTAAAACGTTCGGTGCAGAATCTCAAAGAGGAAGCTTTGAATGCCAAGCAGGTGGTTATGGAGCAAGATTTTACAGAGGCTGATACCACACAGCCCAGCCTCACACAATATTTTCAAACCACATTGGGTGATGATGAGGAAGAGGAGGAGGAGGCGGAACAGGAGTTTTTAATCTGCTCTACAAAAGGGACTCCCAATCCCAGCTTCATGCCTGTCCATCATGAACGGCCTGAAGAGGAGGAGGAGGAGCAGGAGGCTATGCTTTGTGAGGAGAAGATGGTTAGCGTTCTTGGTGAGGACTGTAATGCTGCTGCAGCGCAGTATCGCGCAACCTTCACCAGGGGGTGCTGGTGAGGCAAGAAAGGTTGCACTCACAGTGTAGCAAAACAGTGTGTCAGCGCAGGCGCCACTAGGTGGCGCGAGAGTGGTCAGACGAGCCAGGTTAGTAACGGACAGGAAAAGCAGTGCCAGAGGAAACATCAATACACGTAGTCAGATACAAGCCAGAGAAGTCGGAGCCAGTCGGGAGCAAAGATGCCTGAGACGTGAGACAGTCAAACATGTCAAAGCACAAGCCGGGTCAGATACCTAGAGGTCAC
>VIAB01004122.1:117651-130349 GCA_009801035.1 Oophaga pumilio | reverse complement strand
TCTTTAACCTACAAAATGGCTTGGTCGTTAAGGGGTTAAAAAGACAGAAAACAAACTAGTATTTGATGTTGTAGTTATTTCAATGGATGGCTAGAGATTTATTTTTCAATCAACAAGAAAAATGAGTATATTGCATTACATTTCTGTTTAAGAATAGGCTATGTTACTGCTGTTATCGACCTTTTAATTCTGTTTTGCTTTTGTTTGTTTTTAGCACGTTTGTTTGTCCAACTGAAATTATTGCTTTTGGAGACCGTATAGAAGAATTTAGATCAATTAATACAGAGGTGGTGGCCTGCTCCGTGGACTCCCAATTCACACACTTGGCATGGTTTGTATCATTATGAAATAATTGCATGTTACCAGTGGGAGATATGTAAACTAAAGTGCCAGAACAATAAATGGAAGATATAGGACTCTGCTGTACAGAACATGGAATGCACACGGCAGAATGGATTTTTTTTTTGTTTATATATAGTTATTCATACTTTTTTTTTTGACTCTATATTTATTTTTTGTTAGGTGGGGTGGTTGAGCACTATTGACTAGCAGATACTGTGTCAATTTGCAGGTAAATAGGGTCAAAATTATGACTTGTAATATAGCTACAGGGAAAAAATGAACTTGTATCTATCTAGCTATTCGTTATCATTCTCTACATGGTCAAGGTGGCTTTATTCACTCCCTGGTACCTTGATAACCAGCTACACTGTGGAGTAGGTTGTCAAAGTGGGGGGTAACAAAGTGAAGATTACAGCTGTGCTCAGCATGTGGTTAGTTGTGTCTTATAGCTCCCTGCACTGCCTCATGGCTGACTGCAAGAGTGCAGCTGCAGGGAGGATAGATGTTTATTTTCTCCCTGAAGCTACGCTTCCAGTAAGGCAGGCATGATTGTAATACTTTTTACCTTGTTGCCTTTAACTTTAATTTGAAATAAGCATAAAAAATTGTTGCAAAATATCAATAAATGCTAAATGGACATTAAAAAATGTACACTTTACAACAACTTTAATATTCATAGGATTAATACACCTCGGAAGCAAGGTGGGCTTGGACCAATGAAAATTCCTCTCCTTTCTGATTTGACACATCAGATTTCAAAAGACTATGGTGTATATCTGGAGGACCAAGGTCATACACTCAGGTTTGTGTGCAATAGTTATCTTCTTCAAGAAGCTTCCAAATGAATTTTCCACTTTAGTGCTGTTTAGCGGAAGGGGTGAGGACAAATTTGCACTGAAAAGTGCCATAAATTATAAGGCAAATCTGCTTCATCCATAGTTAAATAGGTTAAAGTGTTTTTTTTTTTTTTTTTTTTTTTTTTTTTGTGAACTTTGATAGTGTAGTATTCTGTGGGTCACTGCTCTGTCCACGGATTTTCACACTTCAGGGCAGATTTGCCAACTAAAATGTACCAGAATTGCCTCAAAGTGATCCAGATTTCTAGCACACATTACATGCACATTTATTAAAGAAGTCTAATCAAATTTCATTCTACCCTAACCATGTAATGGTGTGTAAGCATATTATAACTTTTATTGATAATGGCTTTCCCTTGTTTCCTACACCACTGTGGTCCTTTTCTGTCCCAACTGACCTGATGGCATGCTTGTAAAGTGATTTGTATGAATTGGAACTTTTTTTTAGTTTATGGAGACTCCTACTCAGTCTTAGGGTGAGTTTCCACGATCAGGATTCCTTCAGGAAATGCTGCGTGTTTGGCGCTGTGCGTTGGCGCAGCGCCAAACACGCAGCGTCCAGATGTTACAGCATAGTGGAGGGGATTTCAAGAAATCCCGTCTCCACTATGCGTAACAACACGCAGGCGGAAGACCTGCGTTTACGGACATGCGGCGCTTCTTTTCAGACCTAGTGTATTGCAGCAACGCTGCGTCGCCGCAACGGAATTTAACACAGGGCTATGTAGCCCTGCGTTCTTTCCGGAGGTGTCCTGAACACCTCCGGAAAGAGCGCGCGTCAAAAAGGGGGCGGGGCGTAGGACGGAGCGGAATTTCCGCTCCGTCAAATGCGCTGTGGTTCCGGACCGTGGAACCACAGCCTAATAGTCTTGCATTGAAAACTGTATCACCCTAGTAAAGATGCAGAGCAGTTACTTTCACAGGATCTAGTCTAGTGAGGTGCAAAAAATTCAACTTACATTTTGCACACAGCCTATAACTGTTACATATGTAATAAGCCAAAGTACTCGCTCGCTGTGCTTAGTAACTCTTCAACGGTATTGTAATTTTACTACTCGTTTATATAGGATGATTTATAAAAGGATGGTGCAAAAGCCAATCAACCGTACCAGTAAAATTTTATTTGGTTCTGTGAACATCCAAATGGAAATGTGGAGGTGCACTAATGTACAGATTTAGGAAGATCTGCAAAACGTACTCTCAGACATCAGCCATTTCTTTAACTTGTCCAGCTAGGAAATACCAAACTTGGTACCCTTGGCAAAGAGACTGTAGACTTGGCATCTACTCACTGCCCAGAACATGGTTATGTTAGGTGAGTCTCATGTGCTTGATTAAGGGCCGGGCCCCAAATTCTAACTTTGTAGCAATTGATCTTCCCACTGAGGGAACAGTAACCGGTCAGTGAATTCACCTTCTTTCAATTGGGCCCTGCAAGTCAATGCAAAAGTAACATTGATTCAGTTTGTCGGTTTCAGCTCCTCTGGTTGTAGTTTGCATGGCTTAGAATGCAGATGCTTTGGTAAGCTACACCATACCATGGTTTGTGACACGCGTAGCTCCATACTTGTCTACTTTCTAAAAGCATGATGGCGTTCTACTCACTGTCTTTCCTGAAGTCTTTGGGCAGCCTGAATTTTTCCCATGACATGGTTACAAATTGCTTCACCCATTGCAAATGCAGCTTCATTGTGCAGCGCATTTACGAAACTTGTTCTGAAACTTTGCAAGAATGGGGTCTGCTGACAGTAGAGCCAAACTTCAACAAGCGTAAAGCTTCTTCTATCTTCAGTGTCACTGCCTTATGTTGTCCTATGTAAGCACAATTTAAACTTGGCTCTTGATAAAAGAAAGCCGTTCTGTGATAGGTTCCCGTAGCAGCCAAAACAAGTTTTGCTTTGATTTTTCAGTCACAGGACAATTACCACTGTAGTTACTCTAAATTACAGGCTTTTCATTATTGTACCATCCCTTTTAAATCGCTGTATAAACTTACAGGATTGTACTTTGACTTCAGGCATTCTGGTTGAAGCATTGCAGTCAGATGCTGGGGTCCACAACTTATTTTTATTTATTTATTTTTTTAAACACATCCCTAGAACTGACTTTTTTTTCCCTTGTATAACAGAGGCCTTTTTATCATTGATGATAAGGGAGTTCTTCGTCAGATTACAATGAATGACCTTCCTGTTGGACGATCTGTTGATGAAACACTTCGTCTAGTTCAAGCATTCCAATATACAGACAAGCATGGAGAAGGTAAGCAAGGGTTCTATCCATGTACAGTCATGGCTAAAAGTTTTGAGAATGACTCAAATATTAATTTTTACAAAGTCTACTGCTTCACTTTTTCTAATGGCAATTTGCATATACTCCAGAATGTTATAAAGAGTGATCAGCTTAACAGCAATTACTTGCAAAGTCAATATTTGGCTAGAAAATGAACTTTATCCCCCAACACACATTTCAACATCATTGCAGCCCTGCCTTAAAAGGACCAGCTAACCTCTTTTCAGTGATTGCTCCATTAACACAGGTGTGGGTGTTGACGAGGACATGGCTGGAGATCAATCTGTCATGATTAAGTAAGAATAACACCACTGGACACTTTAAAAGGAGACTGGTGCTTGGCATCATTGTTTCTCTTCTGTTAACCATGGTTATCTCTAAAGAAACACGTGCAGTCATCATTGCAATGCACAAAAATGGCCTAACAGGGAAGAGTATCGCAGCTAGAATGATTGCACCTCAGTCAACAATCTATCGCATCATCAAGAACTTCAAGGAGAGAGGTTCCATTGTTGCCAAAAAGGCTCCAGGGCGCCCAAGAAAGACCAGCAAGCGCCATGACCGTCTCTTAAAAGTGTTTCAGCTGCGGGATCGGGCTGCCAGCAGTGCAGAGCTTGCTCAGGAATGGCAGCAGGCAGGTGTGAGTGCATCTGCATGCACTGTGAGGCGGAGACTCTTGGAGCAAGGCCTGGTCTCAAGGAGGGCAGCAAAGAAGCCACTTCTCTCCAGAAAAAAACATCATGGACAGACTGATATTCTGCAAAAGGTACAGGCAGTGGACTGCTGAGGACTTGGGTAAAGTTATTTTCTCTGATGAATCCCCTTTTCGATTGTTTGGGACATCAGGAGAGAACTTGTGGTCAGTCATCAAGAGACGGGTGGACAAACAAAAACCTAAAAATTCTGACAAAATGAAAGCATTGATTGTGCAAGAATGGACTGCTATCAGTCAGGATTTGGTCCAGAAGTTGATTGAGAGCATGCCAGGGAGAATTGCAGAGGTCCTGAAGAAGACGGGTCAACACTGCAAATATTGACTTGCTGCATTAACTCATTCTAACTGTCAATATAAGCTTTTGTTACTCATATGTTTGCAATTATTATATTTCTGTCTGTGATAAAAACATCTGTCAAACACACATAAAAACCAGAGGGCAGCAGATCATGTGAAAATATAATATTTGTGTCATTCTCAAAACTTTTGGCCATGACTGTAAGCAAAGGTTCAATCCATGTAAGCAAGGGTTCTATCCATGTAAGCAAGGGTTCAATCCATGTAAGCAAGGGTTCTATCCATGCCTAATGGACTGGCAGTTGGTGTTTGGATATTAAATGGCTGATACCATCCTGGTGGAGCTGAGTTCAGTTCACTGCTTGTACCTCCAGGGTGAAAATAATACGCATTACATGTGAACATCACCTGTAATAAGTAAAGTTAAAGTGTTATTTTTTTCGTTTAAAAGGTAAAGGCTGTTGAATTAAAATCAGAGTCCAGCAGTTGTGCATCCGGGTCTTCCACCTTATTCAGATAAGAGAAACCATGCCTTAGGTGAGCGGCTGCATAGAAATACATGTAGCTGTACACTCCGCTCCCGAGTGCAGGCGGCAGTGCCGGGAATTCACATGCGAGACTCGTCCGTGTTTCTCGTATGTGTGATCCCGGCCTTATTAACAGTTACAGGTCACAACTTGATCCCCTTCTTGATATGGCGAGTTTTTCCACGAGGGCTTGTTTTTTTGTGGGACAAGTTGTACTTTTGAATAACACCATTCATTCTGCCACATGGTGTACTAGACTTTTGGAGAAAAAGAAAATTCTAAGTGCTTTGAAATTGCGAAGAGAGCAATTTCAGACTTTTTTTTTTTTGGAGGGGGGTGTTTAATCTACCTTGTTCACTGTAGATATAGGGCTGTGTAAGGGCTTATATTTACTTCCTGAGCTGACATTTTTAATGATACCATTTTGGGGTAGATGCTATGTCTTGATTTCCTTTCATTCAAATGTTGCGACGGGCCAAAAAAGTAATTTTGATTGTGGGCACATGATGGCTGCATCATGCAGGGTCAGCTGTCACGTGCAGGGTAAGATGCTTTCTCAGTGTGCAACCCTTCATCAAAGGCAGTGACACATCTTTTGACGTACAAGTACATCAAATGTTGTGAAAGGGTTAAAAGCTGAACACCTCAAAACTGTTTAACATTTTTTTTTATTTTTTTATTCTAATAAAAATTGTAGTCTTTAAGCAATTGATACTTCATATTTATGTGTTTATTTTTTAATGGGACGACCCATTCACTTTAAGATCATCTGGGATATAAAGTCTATAAGAAAACTCTTCCATTTTCATTCCGGCTAGAAACTAAATGACTTACTCTTGATTTGGAGACTGCAGCAATAGCATATAAAAAGAAAAACCTGCTGAACAACATTTGTGAGAAGTGCAGTAGTGTACTGGTGTGGATAATGGAGGCTCATCTTTGTGCAGCTATAGGCACAACACAACTGTAGCACATAGGGATAAATTCAGCCAATATCCCATTCCTTGTTACATGAGTTCCTGAGCGTGGCCGAGTGAGAAATCACATTCAGGATGCAGTGGATCAGTGCTGTAACCATTGCTGAGATGGACATTAGATGAGTGGTTCAGATTGATAACAAGCAGGGAAAAATAAATCTCCAAGCTGTGGTGAAATCCTAAGGGCTTTTATTAAAGAAAATACGACAAGTCCCTAGCTTAGACTTGTACTGTGTTATTAAAACAGACATCTACTTCCAGTTGGTACCCAACTAATAATTTTTTTTATTTCCTACATTCATGACCAGGCAAATTATGCTGAAATGTTTAAAGAAACTAGAATGTAGTGTCAGTTTTGGATACAAGATTTATTCCCTTAATACGTCGTCCTCCTCTGGGATGTTTTTACCTACTAATATGGGCATACAGATGATAGCATTGTTAAAATAGTCTTACCTGTGTGCCCATATTTGCGGTCTTGATGTGCAGAAATCGTCTTTTATTCTAATGAGTTCTTCCAAGCTGCAGGTCGTGCAGTACCTGGAAGAAGCAGCTACTGCATAATGAAGAGGCAGTGACTTGCCTTCGCAGAACAATGAAGCCAATGCCCCCAGCAGTGTAAAAAATGTACATATAATCGCACAATTAAAGGGTGCGGGATCCCGAGGCCAGCAATACTCATCACAGGGCACTGTGACGCTGATGGGAGGGGGGTGGTGTGCAAACGAAGACCGGAGGCAGAGTTAGGGCCCCGTCTCACATAGCTACACACCAGCGATCCCGACAACGATCAGGATCGCTGGTGTGTCGCTACATGATCGCTGCTGAGCTGCCAAACAGGCAGTGATCAGGACAGCGACACTGCGGGTAACGTTGCCTAGTTACCCGCAGTGTACATTGGATACCAGCGCCCTGATGCAGGGAGCTGGTAACCAATGTACACGTCGGGTTGCCAGGCGATGCGCGGTGCCTGGAAACCCGACCTGTGCCTTGGTTACCAGCTCCCCTGCAGCAGCGCGCTGGTATCCAACGTACACGTCGGGTTTCCAGGTACAGCCCCGTGCCTGGAAACCCGATGTGTACCTTGGTTACCAGTAGATCACTGGTCTCCTGCCTGTCACACGCAGCGATGCGTGCTGGCCAGCGGGAGACCAGCGATCAAAAAAAAAAGTCCTGGCATTTCTGACACAACCAGCGATTCACAGCAGGGGCCTGATCCCTGGTACGTGTCAGATATAGCGAGATCGCTGTTTAGCAGCGATCTCGCTAGCGATCTCGCTATGTGAGATGGGGCCCTTATCTTCCAGGCACCGGATGCCCTGGAGCCTTGAAGAACTCATTACTATAAACTAGTAAAAGGCTATTTCTGCAAATCCAGACAGGTATGATTATTTCAACCATTCTATTACTTGTATGCCCATATTAATAGGTAAAAAACGTACCGGGGATAACAGATTCCCTTTAAAGATTCAGCAGTCGCTAAGAGTTATTCATTTTAATTAATATTGGTTCTTAGAATCTATTCAAAATGTTTGCCACTTACACTTAGGCTACTTTCACACTTCAGGCTTTTTGTATCAGGCGCGATCCGGCGTGTTTTAAAAAAACGCATCCGGTACCGGATGCGTTTTTTTTAGCATTGACTTACATTAGCGCCGGATCGCGCCTGATGTCACTGCGTTGCATCCGTTTTTGGCCGGATCCGTCGGAGATGTACATTCCGGCGGCCGCCTGAATCGGCACTTCAGGCGGCCGGAAACAATAGAGCCGGACCAATCTCTCTCTCTCTCTTTCCGGGTTCAAAAGGTCAGGATGGATCCGGCAAGAAAACTGATCAGTTGCATCAGTTTTTTTAATTCAGCGCCGGATCCGTCCTGTCAGGCATAGGACGGATCGCGCCTGATTCAAAGAACCTGATGTGTGAAAGTAGCCTAAGCCTCCGGCCATGCCACCAAGGCAACCTCCTCAGAAACACCAAAGAAGTCGCTTGTGCAGGTGTAATGTTTTATTTGGACTTGTCCTACAAATGTGCTCTGCATGGAAACTATCTGGCTGATCTTTTCATGTGACTGCAGGCCTAGAGTCAGATGCACTGCTTACATTCGACTAGGCTCACACCATGTCTTCGTGAATGTTAAGCATTTATTCTGGTCCGATATGTATGTATTTATTTAATCATTGTATGCTAATGTTCAGTTTATGGAGATTTATAAATTATTTATTTTTTTTTAAGTTTGTCCTGCGGGGTGGAAGCCTGGTAGTGAGACTGTAAGTACCGTACACAACTCTTCAATGCAACTTCTAAATAATACATTGACTCTTACTAAATGTTAGATATGCTGCATATCCAGACTAGTAATAGTAGCAGCCTTCTACTTTTCTGCCTCAAACCTATGAAATGCTTTGCCAGCCACGCTTGTATGAGACAGTAACTTTGGTCTGTGTGTATAACACTTATAAATTCCGTCTCAGTGCCACATTTATTTGGTTAACTTAGATCAGACCTGATGATGCTATGAAAGCTTGGTGGCCAAGACAGGAGCTGTAAGTAAACTTCTACACCTTAGTTAATTTTAGGCTCTACTTGCATTTCTATTATCCTTGACTCAGTGTGGTGCACATGGCATGCGTTCATGGGGGACTAAGAGTTGCCAAGAGTATCTTTTGGCATAAACTCGTCTGTAAATTGTCTTTATAGGATTGTAGCTGGGAGCATTTCCCAACTTACGGAAAAATCATAAGTACCTTAACCACATTCTGTTTTTCATACTTTATGTACTACAATTATTTTTGGGTCAGTTTAGAATTGATAATGTATTTTGTATCTCAAGAACATGAAATTTAAAAATATAACCTAAAACAAATCTAGTATTCTGACGTCACATGCCAGTAGCTCAGCTTACGTACACTTCCTTTTTAAAGGGATTGTCAGCCCTAAGGAAATTTTCAGCAAGTGTCTACATCTTGCCAAATCTTAACTGCACTATACACACTGTTAGGATTTGACTTTGCTTGCCGGTCTGATTTTGCATACTTGTGGTCATTTGTCAACTAGCTTTACACATTCTATTACAAGAAACTGAAAGGGCTCATTCCCACTTGCGATGCAATCGGACAAGTGCAATCCGATTTTAAAAAAAACAAAAACGCTTGCCCGAAAATATTTCTATGGTGCTGCTTGCATCTTCAATTATTTTCTCATGCCAATTCAACAGGTTAGAACAATCGCTGCAGATTGCACACACCCATATAAGTTAATGGGTGCATGTGAAATTGCACTGCACTGGGATATCACCCGAGTACAGTGTGATTCCCGCTGACACCCGCAGCATAGGAGATGGAAAAATTACTTAGTCTCCTCCGCAGCTGTTCACCGATCCTATCATGTGAAAGGATCAGAGCACTGACAATCGGCTCATGCTTTCAGCAGAGCAGGCGCCGAGTGTCGTTGACATATAGCATCGAATGCTCTTGCATGAGAGAATCATCGGATGCCATGTGCTAATGGGTCCCTGGACAAAGTGTGAGAATTACATACCTGCTGGTATGTTACGACTACTTGAATTGACAAGTAGATGAATATTAAGTGTCTATTAAACACTTTGGATTCAGCGATCTGTAGTCATTAGCAAAAATTTCCCTGTGGCTGGACAACCCTTTTTTTTTAAATGTCTAACTTTGGTCACTTATTTTAGGCAGCCTTCCATAAGCTTCTCACAGTAAGGAAAGAGTCGGTGTGATTCTTCCCGTAGACCAGTTTAGCCAGGGAGAAATGTGCTAAAATTTTCGCAACTAACAGATTTGAGGTTGTCCTTGCTCGTGCAACCTTTTTTAATTATTCCCGTGAAATTTCTAGGTGATTTTTGAAGTCCAGAATCTATGATGGACAATTAATTTCCTTCACTTTTTTTTCACTTTTTTTTTTTTTTAAAGATTTCTTTGGACCCATAAATGACCTTGGCACAGGAGGCAGGGTTGCTGCTTCAGGAGGCCAGTGGCAGCTGGAGCAGGGCGGTCCCTGGGATCACAGAAGGTGTCAGTGAGTGGAGTCCATTTTCCCTATGATATTCTTGTTAAGGGATTTCGGGGAAAATGGTTGCCGGAAGCAGTGCATACGCAGATTGTGATCTAAGGAGACCTGCCACCACCGGCTTCCTGAAGCAGGGACCCTGCCTCATCTGATCCTGTGCTGCCGACCCCTGGTAACCTCCCTTCGGAATTTAAAATGCACCCCCATTTTCCTCCCAATTTTGGAGGGGGAATAAAGTGTCTTATAATCTGAAAAATATGTTTAACTTTTTTTTTTTGTGAAATGGTGGGAATAGAAAGTGTTTCCCTCCTTAATCATAAAAATGTATCTTTTCTTTTATAGATAATTCCTGACCCAGCGGGAAAACTGAAATATTTCGACAAGCAACACTGATGTTTATAGTTTTAGACTATACATAGATCAATAAGTGTTTAAAGCTGGTTGATTATATTCATTAAAATTCTGTGAATTTTGTTACACTTGTGTCTTTCTTTAAATATAAATATTACGGACTTCTAACATTCCTAAACAAACATCTGTCTTTATACTCTTCCCTGCTCACTGTAGCGAAAAAAGGGAAATGTTCTTTGTTCACAGGTTGAACATATGCAGAGTGGTCACCCCCACACCCCACCATCCTCTCTACTGCTTTCAAGAAGTGCTGCTCAACTCTCCATTCTCTCTTCACACAGTGACAAAAAGCTTCTGTAAAACATTCAAATATAATTTGTTGAGTCTTTTAACAATGGCTGTACCAAATGTCTTCAAGTTATATTTTGCAACACCTTCATCTAAGGGAAGGGTCAGGCGGCCATGTAACTCGAATAGGGATTGCAACGCAATGCTCGTACTGGCCGGCAGCGTTTTCGAGTGAGACAGCATGTATTTCTATGCAGCTGTCATGTTCAGGTCAGGCCGAGCATTCCGTTGTGATCCTTGTCAGAGTTACATGGCTGTCTGACTCTTCCCTGTGCCTGGACAATTAATCGACCTAACTTGGTGTCTACGTGCTCCATGGTTCCTCCACCCCCCCCAAAAAAAAAAATCTAAA
This sequence comes from Oophaga pumilio, assembly GCA_009801035.1. Classification (NCBI taxonomy): domain Eukaryota; kingdom Metazoa; phylum Chordata; class Amphibia; order Anura; family Dendrobatidae; genus Oophaga; species Oophaga pumilio. The sequence continues at coordinate 119,264 of VIAB01004122.1, read as the reverse complement.
TGTGCATCGGCACTGACTAGTGCTGTCATACTATTGGGGGAAGTGAGGCTCCTGAGCTAGTTGATTGGATGGAGCTGTCAACTCTACAGATGGGATTCCGCTGAAGATTGTGACTTGCACATAAGGAAACGGGCAGCTCAGTTTCTAGAAGAGACTTATCTGTTGACGCGCTAATTTGTCTACCAGCCCGTGCACAGCGCGGAGGCTATTGGAGTGCAGAGAGAGTAACTAATCACTAACTGTAATGTATTTCTGCAAATTCTGTCAACTCTGAAAATAAAGTGATTGGAAGCTTTGGAGTAAGTAATCCTGGAGAATATGAAAATGGAAAATCTTTACTGTACTTAATTAATAAACACCTGTCTTCACCACAAGGAGTGATATTCCAATACTACTGACCAACATAAATGTCCAAATGCAAAAAAGAAGATAGTCGCATCTGCAAGAAATGTCCAACCTTTATTTTATGTACATTGGATTAACATTTCTACATACAGCTGGTGATAAAACATGCAATTTCTGATGTTTCTGCCAGCCCCAGTTCTAAAGCTCTATGACTAAGGGCACACATTGGGTGCCAGAAACACATCAGAGCATGTTTTATCACAATTTGTATGTGGAACTTTTAATTCAATGTATATGAATGAAGAGTGACGATTATATGTGGTTGTGCCTATCCTCTTTTTCAGGTTTGGAGAATAGTACAACAGGCAAGTGTGCCACCTCATTCTAATGTCCCCTTTATACAGCCTTCTTTCCTTGTGCTTCATGCCTCCCACATCAAGGCTACCAGCTTCCATTCACTACCCTACTCTTGTCCTCGCTGTGCTTCCATTCCACATATGTAATGAACAGTCAGGAAATAAAGGACCTGAGAACATATTATGTAGGTTAACCCTTGTCCTACTCCCCCTGCATTCTGACTGCTATTTTGTGTTTTCTACTGTGCAGTAGAGGAGGTAAGGGTAATTCTCTCATATTTGTGCCCAGTTTTCCCAGTCCTTTTAGATGTATTACTTTTGCATCTTTTGTACACAGTTTAAAAACAACCAGTTACAGGATCTCCCTCCTAACAGCACACCAGGAGATAGCCATTATCTAGAGCAGGGGTCTCAAACTGCATTCCTCGAGGGCCGCAAACCGTGCGTGTTTTCAAGATATCGTTAGCATTGCACTAGGTGCTGGAATCATCTGTGCAGGTGATTAAATTATCACCTGTGTAATACAAGGAAATCCTGAAAACATGACCTGTTTGCAGCCCTTGAGGAATGCAGTTTGAGACCTCTGCTCTAGAGACAGTAAACATATGAGCAGTTAAATAGTCCCTGCCCATCAGTGGTTTTCTCGATGCATGAGAGAAGGTGCGAAGCTTAATGTGCAGAGGGCTCAGGTGGGTTAGGGGTTTCATCCTTTCCTTCCTCCTGCCAAGAGCCTCATAGCTGACGCCTCTGGGCACGCCTCTTAGCCTGCTCAGTTTAGTGGGATGTATCTTTTGAATCTACCTAGTTTGTTCTATGGAGGGTTCTCTGCTCCCTGCAGCTGCTTCACAGGCACGCTTCCAGTGGTCCGCTTAGGAAGCAACATTGATTGACAATCAATTTCGCATGCTGTTG